>CAUYQG010058020.1:0-61380 GCA_963574415.1 Tarsius wallacei
GAAAAGGGAACACTTCTACACTGTTGGTGGGAGTGTAAACTAGTGCAACCTCTGTGGAAAGCAGTGTGGCGATTCCTAAAAGCTCTAAACACCAACCTCCCATATGACCCCGCGATCCCCCTACTGGGAATATACCCTGAGGAACTCAAATCACTCTATAAAAAAGATACCTGCACATGTATGTTTATCGCAGCATTGTTCACAATAGCAAGAACCTGGAAGCGACCATGCTGTCCATCAAAAGAGGACTGAATAAAAAAATGTGGTACATATACACAATGGAATACAAGCAGCCATAAAAAAGAACAAAATCATGAATTTCGCAGCAACCTAGAGTCTATAATACTGAGTGACCTCTCACAGAAACAAAGAACTGAGTATCACATGTTCTCACTCATATAGTAGACCTTGATCATCCAACGTATTACCATAAGAAAATGACTGACAGTGGTGGGAAACTATGGCGGGGGAGGGGTAGGAATATGGAATTAATGGTAGTAAATATCTGTCTGGGGATGGGGAGACACCTCTTATCAACAAGGGTGCCTGAACGAAGCATATTTGTATACCTAACCCTTAACTGTACCCCACAATATCATAATAAAAATATTGAATATATTTTTTAAAAGATTTTCAAACCTGTGCATGCCAAAAACTTGAAAAAAACTTAGTGGGTTTTGAAGCAATTTGTTAAAATTAATGTAGTATATTCTGGTTAAATTACAAAGAAAACTGATTGGCATTGGGGAAGATGGAAATTTATTAGTCAAATTACAAGAAAAATTAGTTTTACTTAAATGATGGTTGAAATTTTAAAACCAACATCATGATTTAGTAATCACAGCTGAAATATTTTCCCATTTGGGTCAGCATATTTCTATAAATATATTTTTCTACCATGGCAGTTATTATAACCAGTATGGAAATAAGTAGTAGTTAAGAAACAGATCCTTGAGTTTTGGTATTATAAGGATTAAATTCAATTTGAAAAACACATTGATGACGTCGTTCTCAGTCCAAAATAAAATTATAATACAAAAAACTTTTATGGATTGCCTGAACCTGCGAGTTAGAGTCCCGCCTGGGCAACTTGGCGAGACCTCATCTCTACAAAAAATCAAAAATTAGCCGGGTGTGGTAGCGCGCGCCTGTAGTTCCAGCTACTTGGAAGGCTGAGGCGGAAGGATCGCTGGAGCCCAGCAGGTCGAGGCTGCAGTGGCCGAGAGCGGCCACTGCACTCCAGTCTGGGTGACAGAGTGAGACTCCAACTCAAAACAAAAAACAAAAAACTTTTAAATTAATAATAATAAATGCAATTGTAAAATAGTTTTAGATTTTTGTCTTTACTTATCTGCCTTTAATTTTCCTTTTTGAGATCCCTTGCAATGTACATTTTTGTCTAATAGTACATATATACAATTCATAAAGCAATACATGCCTATATTTAGTATATTTGATAAAAATATTAATAAAAGCACATCACTAGAAGTAAAGTATATTGCAATGAAAAGAGCAGAAGTAAACACAAATACTTGCAACACAACAAAGAAGTAGGGCAGTGTTTAAAAACTTCTGTTGGTCACACGTGAGGAATGATATTTAAAATATAATATGACAGAAAATGCAAGAGGAGACTTGGTCTTCTCAAGAACGTACTTATTTCCTAAGACTCATTTTATGAATTTTTTCTGCTAATTAAAATATGACAATCTGGACCCATTTCCTGTTAGAATCAAGATGATATTGCTGGCAGGATATGAGTTTGTTGGCCTTTTAACAACTCTCCACCTCTATGGGATTCAGATGTGTTTCAGATCAAAACTATTTTAAGACGGAAGCTCTCAAACAATTGCATAGTTCTGGAAATATGGTATCACTCAAATTCTGTTCTTCCCATTCCTCCCCTGTCCTGTCCTTCCCAGTCATGGGACATGGTGAGAGAAGAGAGGACACTCTCCTTTGAGTAGATATTTCGAACAGATTGTGGCAAAATGTCAGTGCAATTCCTAGACACATCAGACATTCTAAATATGTGTTCTTCATCTTGTGTAACTCCATTTTTGTGTAACTACATTATCTGAGCCCAGGAATGTTTGTTTAGCAAAGAGATTCTGTGGCAATTAGCTGAGAATGAAAGGAACGAAGGGAAGTCAATCAGAGTTGGTCACTTGGAACAGCCCAGCAGTCACCGTTATCTAATGGAAGGGCCTAGAAACTTCTGCTTTCTCAGACCGTCTTATAATTAATAAGGTTATTAATATTATATCTCACAGACAGGAATCAATAAATCACTGACAACAAAGGTACTGCTTAAGATGCATATGAAATGCGATTCTTCTGGAAAGTTCAAAACATCCATACCAACATCCTCAGACATTATTCACATACCTCTACATGCAAACAGGGAGCTGGTTTAGTGTGTCCACAGCTACAGAATCAGAAAATACAACTTTTAAGCAGCAGAATTGTTCCTTTGGAACAGCTACTGCAGCCTCTGGGGAGGAGGACATGGGTGTGTAGGAGGTTTTATCTTCTACAGAGCCGCCTCCCCCTGCACCCTCTTTCCTAGCCAGTTGCCTGAGTGCGGAACATCTGTGTTTATTTTGCATGAGGAAGTTGTTCCTCGGCTTTGCCAAAATGAGCTTTGATGTGGGACTCTGGACGTGTGGATTTTCCATTGGGTGCTGATAACGCTCCCGTGGCAGGACATTGTTTTTGTATATAATGCATATTACATGAAGTCATTCATATTTAATGACAAGTGTGCTATATTTTTAATCTTTATAGCTTTAATGTGTGCGAGAGGTTTTAATAATTGGTGCTGGGATGATGGGAACGTCCCAGAAATGCTCAGCACAACTGCTGTGGTTTTCAGCCTACGGTTTGCACAGGTTGTAAATTATGAAACATGATTAGCAATAGACTTGGCAATATCTCTCATCTTTTGAAGATGCCAAACTGTAGTATCATGGGTACAAAATATTTTTATTCACACTTTTAATATTCACCTAAATCGCCTACAAGAAAAAAAAAACCCAGAAGAAAAATGATAAGCTATTCAGGGAAATTAAATTGTTTTCCTAAAGAATTTCTTAAATATCTAATCCTATTGGCATAGATAGAATTCTACCTGAAAAAACTAAGCAGACTCACTTCAGAAATTATCCAGTAAAGATGATAATATTTCTGCGTAAGTCAGTAAAATTTTATTTTATTTTATTTTATTGAGTTGGAGTCTCACTCTGTAGCCCAGACTGGAGTGCAGTGGCCGCTCCTGGCCACCGCAGCCTTGACCTGCTGGGCTTCGGCGATCCTTCCGCTTCAGCCTTGCAAGTAGCTGGAACTACAGGTGCGAGCTACCACAGCTGGCTAATTTTTTGATTTACTGTAGAGATGAGGTCCCACCAAGTTGCCCAGGCAGGTCTCGAACCCGCGGGCTCAGGCAATCCACTCACCTCAGCCTCCCAAGGCGTGGGATTACAGGCTGAGCCACCGAGCCCGGCTAAAATTTTAAATATTATAGATATAAATTTGCTAATGTTTCTTTTAAAAAAGAAGACATTGTGAGGAAATTTTGTTATTCACAATCACTAATACGTTGCAGCGAAATTTTCGAGATTTAACAATTTTAGTAACTTTCATTTTCTTTCTTTTTTTTTTTTTTTTGAGTTGGAGTCTAACTGTTGCCCAGACTAGAGTGCGGTGGCCGGGCTCTGGTGATCCTTCTGCCTCAGCCTTCCAAGTAGCTGGAATTACAGGCGTGCGCTACCACGCCCGGCTAATTTTTTTATTTATTGTAGAGATGAGGTCTCACCAAGTTGCCCAGGCGGGTCTCGAACCCGCGGACTCAGGCAATCCACTCACCTCAGCCTCCCAAAGACGCGGGATTACAGGCTGAGCCACCGAGCCCGGCTTCATTTTCAAAAGTATCAATTTGTTTCGCTTAAATTTTTCTTGTATTCCTTCTGGTCTAAATTGTCTGCTTCTCAGTCCAGCAATTAGTCCATTAATACTGAAAGACAAGATTAATCAGTTAACTAGTATGTACTGACTTTTTATTTAAAGGCAATAAAGAACATTATGGAAGACCCTAGACACTGCCCATCCACTGCAGAGCAAAGCAACTATCCCTCACCCTCACTTTACATTCATCCTAACATAAGACAGGATTTCCTGTCTGTTCAAACCAAGGGGACCTTGGACATAGGGCTACTCAGCTCCGTTGATGATATGGGGCTATTGTGAAAACATAGGTGTTATGTAAAATCTACATATAAAAATTAGATCCTTCCAGCTCAACCTCGCCCACTAAGCTGCATAATTTTTGTCAATCAGTCTTCTATCACCCAGATAGACCTAAGGAAAAACAAAATACTTGGAAAGAGTGACATTTGAGTGCTCCTCAATAAAAAGTTGTGTTCCCAACAAATTACCCTACAGTGAAGCTGCCTTGCAAACTCTATCCACATGCAAAGTTTTAGACAGTTTTTTGCTTCCTGTCTGCTTTATAAATATGAACAGAGTATTATCAGACAAGGAAATTTTTAATGTTAGAGACGCATAATTAAAAAGAAAAAAGACCATACAGAAAAAATAATTCGGTGAAATTTGACATGAAACAGGAAGCTGACGAAAGCTGCAAACAAGAAAAACAACAAAATGACTGAAGCTGAAATTATAATTATCAGAATATTTAATACATAAAACAAAAATAAAACCAGCATGTATTCAAAAGAAAATTTAAAGGAAAAAAAAGAGCTCTGGCAAAAATCAATACACAAAAGAATAATTGGAAGATAAATTTGAGGAAACACCCAGAAATTAAAAGAAAATACTGTCTTATATAGTATGGGAAAGTACAGATGAGTGAAATTAGAAAATTTAGCCAAGTAATCCAATACCTAAATAATAGATTTCTAAAAGAAAATTTAATATATTAAAATCAGATAATTAGTTTCAAAGTCATAAAATATTCCAAAACTGAAGTGCATGAGTGATAAATTGAGAGTGCACCAAAATTACTTAGCACTATAAATAGCATACAGGCACAATAAGAAAGTTTATCATGCAATTTCAGATAAATGAGAATGAAAAGATCTTTAAAAAATTCAAATATGTATGTGTATGCACACGTAATGATAAAAGGATCTAGAAACAGAACTAATTCAGATTTCTCTGTCGAAACATGGGTAGCTGGAAGGAAATGAAGCAATACCTTGGTAATTCTGAGGAAAAATAAATATATTTTAACTTACAATTTTTATCCACTCACAATGTCAGTTGGGAAAAAAAGACATTTTTCAAGAACAGAATTCGTCAAAAAATTTAGCTTCTATGTAATATTTCTCACTCAGCCACTGGAGGATGTGGTCCATTCTAAATTTAAAAAGTACATAAGATGCAGGAGACTGAAAACTCTAATACCAGTGATAAATGAAAAAGTTTCCCAGAATTGTGGGGATCAAAATTCTAATATGGCAGCTGTATATCAGGCTTAGAGATGAAACATTAAAATTAGAATAGGAAGATTGTGGGATGCCAATACCATATTTGAATATATTGCAAAAAAGATTTGAATTTCTGGCATAGAGTAAAAGAAAAATTAGAGATAGCTACATCCCAGATTAAACAAATGAAAATATAAGGCAAATAAAAACTCCAGGGAAAACAAATGTTTTACAAAAAACTGTTCTTTACAAGAAAAATATGTAAATTTTGATCTATCACATGAATTATCAATAAATAATTTGACATCCTTTATAATAACTAAGCAACAAATTAAACATCAATTTAACAAAAAGTTTTCATAAATTACTTTGGGGAAAATAAGTTACTAAATCTCATCTTGATAATTAAGTAGTCAATACAAAATGTCTTAAACTGAAATATTTTTAAAAAGCAAAAAAAGAGACCTAAAATAGTTAAAATAATTTGAAAAACATAAACAAGCTTGGAGAGCTTACACTACCTAATTAAGACTCAATTAAAGCTATAGCAATTAAGAGACTGTGCTATACACATGAAAGTAGTCAAATAGGTGAATGAGTCAAAAAAGAAACTCCAGATAGAGACTCATACATATATGGTCAACTTATTTTTAACAAATATGTCAAACTAATGTAGCAAGATGGATAGCTTTAAACAAGTAGTGCTAGATCAATTGAATATCATTTCAGGAAAATGATCCTTGACCTTACCTCACATCATACACAAAAATTGATTTGAAATGAATCAGAATCCTAAATGAAAAACATAAAACTTAAAACTCATAAAAGTAAAAAGAGTAGAGAATTTCTGTGACTATAAAATAGGGAATAGATTTCCTAAACACAAAACAATAAGCACTCATAAAATAATTTAAATTGATAAATTGGACTTTAACAAAATTAATAACTCTTGTTCCTCAAAATAAAACATATGAATAACCAGTAAGCATATGAATAGGTGTTCAAAATCATTACTCTTTGGGAAAATGTAAAGTAAAACCATAATGAGATATGACTACATATTTATGATAATGGCTAAAATTAAAAATACTGACAAAAACATGTATTGGTTTTTAGATGTCCTTGAACTAAGCCAGTTTTCCCCCACTCTCTTGCATGCAGTTCTCAAGAATAACTGCAAAATGTGCTGGGAATGTAATATTCAGAGAGAGGGGAGGGAACTGCCTGAGGCAGCCTAGGCCTTGTTTCTTTCCCTCCTAGGGATGTAGTCTCTTGAGGGAGGGAGGAACTGCTCAAGACAGCTTAAGCTTTGTTCCACTCTCCCCTGAAAGCAGAATGTCCTTCAAAGCCTTGCTCAATGAGTTGATGCCCGTGAGTTATATAAAACCTAGGGCAAATTGTCTTTGGGTGGGGAGGAGGAGCCCATCATCAGTGGTGCAAACAGAGTGAGCATAGTCAAGAATTCATCCGCTTGGGTAGCTTTCTTGACCCTTGAGGCTTCTGTCTCTTGCTGCATGTCTATAAGTAATACACCCCCTGTAACTTGTGTATGCGTGTTTTGTGTCTCACTGAACTCAGACAAATTGGTAAACAGTGCACGGTGGACCCAGAGAGTGGCCAGGAGATTGTAGGCACACGTGTTTGAACTCCCATTCTCGGTAGTTGACATAGTGAAGATCTTGCTATTCTTCACACAGAGAGTGCCCTCCCTTGGGTTGGTAATTAGTGAACCTGCTCCTCAGAACTCATATGCACTGTTAGTGAGAGTGTCAATGGTACAACTCTGGAAAATGTTTTGGCAGTTTCTTATCCAGTAAAGCATACACATACCTCATGGTTAATTATTTCACTGCAAAGATGAATGGAAACATAACCCCACAAGACGTATGCGCAAAAACTCATAGCAAATTTAGTTCTAATAGCCAAACATGGGAAATAACTCAAATATCCGTCAAAGAAAAGTGCATTTAAAAAACTTTGGCCCAGTCACACAGTCGGATACTACTCTGGAATAAGTAAAAAGAAACAATGTACTGATATGTGCAACAGCAGGAAGGAATCTGGGTGGTTTGTTTGTTTGTTTGTTTGTTTGTTTTGTTTTGTTTTCTGAGCAAAAGAAGCCAGAAACAAAAGAAGATAGGCTATGTATGAAGATCTAGACCAAATAAAACTAATGTATGTAAAATTAAGTTGCATTGGTGGCTTAGGTCATAGCGAGTGAAAGGAATGATGGGAAAATAGCACAAGGGAACTTTTGGGATGATGACATTGTTCAGTCTCTAGGGTCGGGTGGTGAGTTCATGGAAGTTCATATAAAACTAAGCTCATTAAACTGCACATCCTGTAAAATAAGTTGTAGCTCAGTAAATTTGATTTATAAAAAAATAGTGATGTAACCTCTGTTATTTAGAAATACTGAGGTAAACAGCAAAAAAATACAGACAAAAGCATTGAAAGGGTTATATTTTGAGAATAAGATTTCCAGTTTAGGTTGGATTATTGCATTGTTTGTTGCCTTGTTACACTATTTGAGTCTTAAATTTATATATGAATTAACTTATATATTTGTAATAAATAAATTACAAGTTTCTAAATCATATAGTTTTGTGCATCAATTTTATCTCTGCTGCTAAGCTCTTTGATGTTTGTATTTCTCCTCTCTGAGCCTCAGTTATTATTATTCACGTGACTGAAGGTAGGAATAGCAGCTGCCTCACAAAGATGTTGTGAAGGCTGGAGCTTACACTTTGTGTTGAGCACTTATAGCACCTGGTGAATACTTAGTAGAAATTTTTAAGCATTAAAATCATTAGCTATAACTACACTTTTCATTTTCATACTTCGCACATCCTTTAATAATTGCAACAGTCCTTCTAATTTCTTCCTTCTTCCCCCTCATGCCTTTCCATATCTCCATATCTCATGCAATATTTTGGTTATTCAGGAAAGTATAAAAAGTGCCTACATACAGATTATCAGTGTAAGAAACAGTATTTATCAAATGTATCCAACGATTTATCTTGATGGTTTTCACTGTTCACAATCCTAAAAAATTTAGGTGAAAAAAATTTTAGGGAACTTTACTTTTAAAATGTCATTATGTAAAAATTATTTCTACTGTTGGGGCTTCCCTTAAGTAAAACTGAACATGTATTCCCTGAACACCAAGACATTAAAATTGGTATTTTATATAAAATAATTCATCAGGGTTTCATCTAAATTTTAGTACAAGGAGAAAAATGTCAAACTGTGCCTTTTCTGTGAGGAAAGACAGGTTTTTCTCCTTTATAATACCTATGGTACACTCAAGCCAACACCCAAAGACTGAGGGGATCATTCATTTTTTCACTATTTTAAAAATGATTCATCCTGGCTAGTATGCATGCTAGGTTCTAAAATGCAATAATGGGTAAGGTAACAGATCCCAACCTGAAAGTCTGATAGGCTTTCTTGGAAAATAACAGAATTTAGACAGGACATATACTATAAAGCTAAATGTGATGCCCAGAATAAGTGCATAATATCATGAGAGGTCACAGTGCTGTGCCCCCAACATGGGAGGGCATGTTGAGATCATATTGAGACAGGAGGGGCTTCCCAGAGGAAATAGCACCAAGCAGAAGATTGTGGAATGGGAGGATGAGGTTGAACCCTGGCAGTGCTGCACACTAGTTATGTTGTCCTGTGAATATGATAATAGCACCTGTCTCATGGTGCTTGTGAAGACTGGAAAAAGAGATAAATCCAATGCATGGTGCATGCCAATAAATGTTAGTTTTTAGTATTCTGAAAGAAAGTTCTAATGCAAGAAGTTATCTCTAAAAGTTCTCATTGCGTAAATTGCTTCTAAGTTAACCCTAACATGGCTGCTATTCTAAAGAAGGAAATTTGTTTCTCAGGAGAACATTAGCAGAGGTCTAAAATTTTGCTTTTATTTTGAAAGAACAAGACTCATCTTACCTGAAATATGAAATCAAGACTGTTTCACTACTTGGGCTAAAGTCACCTTATCATCTGTTGATACGACTTTTAGCTTGTCATTTCAGCTTGTTTATGAGTAATAAAAAAGCAAATTGAAGTGATATTTTCATAACAATAAGGCAATCCTAAAGATTAGCTACAGTATCTCTTTTTTAGTAAAAACACCATGAATTATTTGTGTCAAAAGTCCATTTAATCCCAGAAAAAAAAATAGCATTGACATTTCATAGCCATTTTAGGCTCAAATTTATGACTAAATAATTGCTGCATTTTACAGAACCTAAATTAACCCATTTAAGTGTACTTAGCCAGCCTGAATGAATGTGCTCACCAAAGTCTTGAAAAGTTCAATTACCTCACTACTTGTGAAGCTATATTAATATTAACTTTATGTATTATTTGAAGATAATAACAATTTGAAACAATAATCATGATAATCCTGCCGTCTAGATAAAATTATTAACCTCTTTACCAGTATTGGAGTACGTCAGGACACAGTCCTTCCCTCATAGTCATAAAAGGCCACCATAAAAGAATGATGCGTTTAAATACAACTCATATCTTGCTACACTGCTGCTATAAGAATTTCTATAAGATATATATATATGTATATATATGTATATATTTATATTTCCTAAGTCATGTCTCTAAGCCATAGGGTCCATATGTGCATCTTCTTTTCTGAATATTCACAAATCTGTTCAAAAAGTGACATATAGGAGAGATTTCCAGGACTCTCAAGCCTCTTCAATACTTGGTTTTAACAGACTTTTTCATTTTTGGCAATATAATATTTTAATTTTCAGATACCTGATTGAAAGTGATATTAAGCATCTTTTGCTAAATATATTGACCTTTCAGCTTATTCTATAAATTGCATATCAATTCCCATTTCTATTTCTTTGTCATTTTATTTATGATTTATTTATAAGTTGTTTATATTGAAACTCTCATACTAGATCTTTATTAGTTTTAAGGTATCTTTCTATGTACAGAAGTTTTCTATTTTAATACCAGTACTATTTATGGAGTAACAGTTCTTTTCTTTCATGATATCGGCCCTTGTCATGTTCTGAATATAACTAATAAATAAATATGTATGGTCATTTTCCTCTGTTTTATTCTATCATATAGCTTTAGTCACACTTGTCTTATAGCTTAATATCTTGCACAGCATAATTTCAGTATATGCTTAAACAGTTTACACAAAAGTTATTCTTCTCAGGTATTCAAAACATTTTTCATGTCTGTTGGTAAAGTTTTAGACGTTTATTTATTGTTACTACATATTGTTAACTTTATTCAATCATTTCTCTATCTACTGTGATATTTTTCTGAAAGGACAGAGCACAAAATGGAGTTTCTCTGGTCACCTTGGGCAGATCCAGTGAAGTACTTAGGTCAATGCTGTATACTTAGCAATAATCATTAACTAGAAGAACAACCAGTTTTCCCACCCTTGAGTGGACTTCATTCTATTTGGTCACAAGACATTAAGATTAACATCTCATCTTTGTCCTAAGAATTTCTCTTTCAGCTACCCATGCAGTCTTTCTTAGATGATTACCTTTGTTCCAAGAATTTGTCTTCTAGCTACTGGCCCAGCCCTTCCTGATACACTCTTGAATTTTCAGAAGGGTGATTTAAAGCAACTGCGATTATTCTTTCCCTCTTCTCCTTTCTTTTCACAAATAAATAAATTAGTAAAATAACTTTCATCTTACTTATAATATTACAGTTCACCATTGAAAGGCAGGGGACTCCTGATTTGGAAGTGAAACAAGAGTTTTTTACCATCTAGATGCTAATTTTTTTTTTTTTTAAATCCTCTCTCAGGAAACTCCTCACAAAATAACTCGGAAAGACAGTGGTAATGATTTGTGAATGAAAAGAGAACTGTAGGGAAATGAGTTGAGACAATGCTTTAGGAATTTATTCCCAGGATTCCTTTCAAGAAGCAGGAACTTCCTGATAATTGTCTAGGATTCAACAAAATGGTCTTCTGTACAACAGATAGAACATTAGAAACATAATTAAGCTTTTCAACTTTGAGTGGGTTGCATTGTCCAATTATTTCCCCCAGCATTTCAAACTCACACACCATTGAACAAGCACAATCCAAATGCTCCAAACAAATATGTGAGGGTGAATGAAGCAGGAGAGACAGGGGAAATTCTTTACTCAGAGGTAAAGTGAAGAGCTCTGCTTGTGAAGCCATGAGAGTTAAATAGAAAAGAAATTTAAAACCTCAAGTGTGCCTGCCTAGAAGCACAAATAAAATAATGAGACTGGCATGCCCAAAGAACTTCCTACTATCAAATGAAATCCCAATGAAGAATGAGATAAAATTGTTTGTTTGTTTGTTTGTTTAGAACTTTACTGAAACTATAAGAAAATGAAGCAACTATTCTTTCCTCATTTGGAAATTCCAGTGGGAGCTGCTCTTGGGTAGGGCAGTAAGTTGCTCCCCTACCTTTTGGAGAAGCCTAGGTCCCTGCACATTGCCCAGAATACACTGAGTTTTCAATTTATTTTGGGGATATAAATTGACCAACTGTGACATATGGTTTGAAAGGAGTAGCAGGAATTATTGAATCTGTTTAAATATGGACCTAAGGCTATCATTGAAGCTACCATGTAACAAATTATAATGTTTGTTAAAAAAGACTGGGGAAGAAATCTCCGAGCAAATTAACAAAACTTGGGTAACAGAAGAAAGGGGGAGGATGTAAAAGTGACTGTAAGTTAGTGCTAATTTATTCATATTTCATAGTGGATATTCATTAGGTACTGCTTTGTTTCTGAGGGTGATAGATTAAGAAATACAAAGTTTAACATTATTATTTAAGAATTATAAAAATAACCACACTAGAGTTAAAAGCAGAACTATACTTTTTCCTTAATATCCGAAATGACTAAGCACAGATAATAATTTCAGAAACAAATCCTTACACACACAAAATAAACAGCAAAATGAGATAGCAGAAGTGAAATGAATATACTGTTTCAGTGATTGATCTAAATGTAATAAACTTATAAATTAAATAAAATAAACTCTTGGATTTGGCAAAAATAAAATATAACAACATCTCATCATAACTACATAATACAGACCTACCTAAAATAAGTTGACTCAGTATGTTTAATAATAAAATGATTAATGGTATTAAAAAATACCAAAATGATTAATGGTATTAAAAAATACCAAAAAACCCCACAAAGTTTGTAATATAAATATCTAACAAAGATAACTTTATGTAGATATGATAAAGTCCTTTTTCATTATGCATTAGGAGTAATCTTACAAAACTGTATCCACCAAATTGCATATTATTTAAATTGCTTACAATATAAATAAAAACGGAAAGCTCTCTTGCCTATCCTTCTCTATCCCTTGCCCTTCTTCTAGATTCAGCACTGTGGCCTAAAAATATCAGCTACAGACAATGTAAATAATTAAACTGTTAATGCTGAGGAAACAGTCTATAGCTTTCAGTATATTATTAAAGTACCTTAAAGGAGGGTTAAAAATGACTGTTCTCAGAAGTCTACTTTGTTCTGAGACAGAACACTAGTAGTCTTTATTTTAAATCATAAATAACTATAAAACTTTGCTATAGATGAAGTAATTGTTTTTAGATAAGGAACAACAGGCTGTACAAGGCTACGATCCTTGAGCCCCACATTTCCTCTGCTGTCCATACAATAATATCCTTACCTTGGCATGACTAGGGAGGCTTTGTCCTGACAAGCTAAGGAGACAGCAGAAAACACTCTTGGGGATTCATAAAATACTTAGATTCAGCAAGACAGCCACTATAAGTCTGGGACTAGAACACGAATACTAAGGTCAAACAATGCTGGGAGATTTTAAAGTACTTGTCTAGCCAGAGTGGAAAAGCTTTGTAAAAACCACAAGTAGCCAGCTAAGATGCCAGAAAAGCCAAGATTTAAGATTAAGTACCACATACTCCCAGAGAAGGACTACTCCAGACCAGATACAATAAATCCTAAAATCAGGCTCGACAATATCTGAAGTAAAGACAGAGTTTAAAGTTTGAGCCCTGCTAAGATATAATAGTTTGGCATTTCCTTGAGATTTCTACAAATTATTCCTAACAAAACATTGCAAATTCTAACTGTATAAATAATGAAAATAAATGTAAATGAAATAAATACTTAATTTTAAAGTAGAGACTATAAGATCGTATACAAATAAGATCTAATTATATGCTCTCCATAAGATACTTAAAATAATAAAGATGCTGATAGTCTGAAAGTAAAAACAAGTAGAAAAATAAATATCTTCAACACAAAAGCTAGTTTGGCTATATTAATATAAACAATTGTAGAATTTAAAATAAAATGCATATTTGGAATTTTAAAAAATCACATAATAGCAAAAAGTTGATTTATTAAAAAAACATAATAGTTGATATGCATGTGCTTGATAACAGAGGGAAAATTAGATGAAGTAAAATCTGACAGAACTGAATGGAGAACAAGACAAATCGATTAATACAATCATACATGAAGGATTTCAAAACCCTCTCCCAGTAGGATAAATAAACAAGCAAAAATATTAGTATGATATGGAATATTTGAATACTATTTACCGTCGTGGGTAATGTCCTGTCAACTGGAGCTGTGGGTAAGGAAAGGATTCACCCAAGTCAGATAAGAGTAGAGGAGGACAGATTTATTGAGTGTACTGCAAGGGAGCAGTGGGCAGGGCAGTGATAGAAGAGCCATCTGTGCCAAGCCAGTGGTTTGATGTTATTTTTATATGGGAGTATGCCTCTTTTCAGCTCTTGCCATGCAAGTGAAGGATTGAAACATGGCAGTCTGATTGGTTGGTGTTTGACTTTGATTGTAGGTTGCTCATTGGTCAGTTGGAGATTAACACAAGGTGATTAAACTACAAATGAAAGATAAGAAGATATTTAGATAATCAAAAAAATCCAAACACATAGCACACATCTAAAGAAACTGTGGACTGAAAAGATATCACAATTAAAATTTTAAAATATTTTGACATAAGTGAAATAGAATTACATCCTTTCAAAATTTAAATGAGGAAAGTAGCTAAGCCTGTGTTTGGAAATAAATTTGTCACTTTTATAGTTCATATCAGAAAAAAAGATTTGAAATAAATGATCAAGTTTTTCACCTTAAAAAGTTAGAAAAGGAATAAAGCAATTTAAATAAAAAATTAGTAGATGAAAACATAATGGAGAAAATAGCATAAATTAATTATATTAGAAACAGTTTGACAAAAAGAGGAGTAGTCAAACATTAGTTACTGAAAAGACTTAAAAAGTTGATGATCTCCTATTAGGAATAATCAAGCCACAACAGCTACCAACAAAATAAACAGTTTAGTAACATAAGTGAAAAGTGTGATGTAACAGGTTCTACATAAATTGCATAGACAACAATAAATTATTTTGAAAAACATTATGCCAACAAATTCACTATCATAGAGTAATAGACAAATTTCTTGGAAAAATATGACTAGGCCTATGTATATCACTGATATTGAATTCATTATCAGATACCTCACAAAGAAAACTCAAGGCCAAATGGTTTTACTAAATTCTGTTAAAGATTTACAAAGGAAACACCTAACCTCATTTACAAAATACTAGGGAGGTATACCCTTGTCAAATCATTTTAAGACAATATCATATCTATGATACAAAACCACACAAAGTATTATAAAGAAGGGAAATTATCCTCTCCATGAGCATGCTCTCAGAAACTCTTAATTCAATATCAGCATCAAATAGGTAAATATATAAAGAGAATAACAGCATAGCTTGAAATGTGAAGTTTACCCTATGAAAATATAGTTAGGTCAAAATCAGTACATACAGTATGTAGTTCACCACATTATCAGAATAAAGTCACAACCAACATGTAATTATTTTAATGAGTACAGAAAAAAGCCACTTGAAATAAACCAATATTGTTTTATAATACATTTTTCAAAAAGCTCAAAAAAAGTAAACACCTCTTCATATTATTAAAACGCATCTAAAAACGTATAGCTAATATCATATTTAATGCCAAGATTATTAAATAGTTTTTAAGAGGCAAGCCAAAGACACTAATGCTCTAACAAAGTTTATATTTGAAGTTCCAGTCAGTACAATAAGACAAGAAAGAGAAATAAAAAAACATAACAATTAGAAACTGAGAAACCTATTCATAAACAAAAAAGATTATTTATTAAAAAAATGATGGTCTGAATATTATTTCCTAAATAATCTTAAAAAAAAGAAAACTACTGGAATTTACAAGTGAATATAACAAGACCATAAATTATACAATCATCATTATAAAAGATCAGTTGTTCTTCGATAGTCTAGCAGCAAACAATTGGAAGATGAGACTAATATTACTTTAATAGTATTGTACATATAAAATATTTGTGAATAACTTTAGCACATGTATATACAGTCACTATGCTGAAATAAACTACTGTGAAAAACTTAGAAACACAAAAATTAATAGATATAAATCTAAGAGATATAATATAGTTAATAAATTTTTATGGTGTCAATCTTGCCCAAATTGACCTACAAATTCCATGCACTTGATTAAAATCTTATCAACTTTTTAAATGGACAAACTGATCTAAAATAAAACTATCTTAAACAACAATGAAGTTGAAGAACTTATACTATCTGACTTCAAAATTTAGCATTCAAGATATCACGATGTTATAGCCAAACTGCGAGAAAGGAGACTCGCCAGCACACCAAGGTCAAATTATGAGTCATTTATTAGCATGCAGTCAAGAGTGGGCTCATGCCAAGAAAGTTTTCGATCCCAAGCAAAACTAGCAAAAGGCTTATGAAGGCAAAAACCACAAGTGGGTTACATAGCAGGGGGATGAGGGAGCAAGGAACTGAAAACAAAAGGGAGCAAAATATAGGAATAAAATATGGGGATGTGGAAGGGGGAATTTTGCAAAGAACAATTTCTTGACACAACATCTGATTTCAGCTAACAAAGCATACAATTACATGGAACTTGTAGCTAGGGGAGTTTTCAAAGGGTCAGCATGAACAGCTCAGGTGAACAAGGCAGCGTGAACAGCTCAGGGGAGAAAGGCTGTGGGTCTGTGGTCATGGGAACGTTACAACGATCACACATACACCCTGGGGGGAGGGGTCATTTTTTTAGGTCAGGCAGACAGCTAAGATGGAGGATTTCAACAAAATGGAGTTACTTATGTCAAGCAAGCTATTGCAATTATTTTACACATTTCATTAGCTATTTCTTTCCCCCCTTTTAGTTGTACATGAGTAAATTTGTTGACTCATTGGTCATGGGTATGGAATTATAATAGGTTTTTACATGCATAAGTTTTACAGAATGATTTGTTGTTTGATGAAATTGATAAACCAGTTGAATATACAGGGTCCTATAAGCAAACCGAGGACAAGGAGGATAAGTGGGTTGGCCAAACTGGTGATGATGACAATAAAGGGTCCCTTCCAGGCAGGAGTTAGTCCTTTTTTCTGAACTTTTTGACAAAAACCAGGTCTCCAGGCTGGAACGGATGACAAGGCATAGAAGACGGAGTGGACAAAGCAACACGGATGCTGGAGTGAACAGTGACCTGGACCTGCTGGAGGGACTAGGGATACTTTAGCAGAGATTGAGTAGTAATTTTTTCAAGAATGGGGTCCCATAACTGGGGTAACAGAAGAGGGCATCTTTCAAACATGATTTTATACGAGGTAAACCCAGCCTTATAGGGGGTGCATCAGGCCCGGAGAAGGGCCAGAGGCAAAAGGTTTACTATTTTTCACCGATCTCTATTATTAATTTGGTTAAAGTTATTTTTAAAGTCTGGTTTATGCATTCTACCTGTTCAGGGCTTTGTGGCTGGTAGGCACAATGCCAGTGCTTTGCTGACCAGTGGACTATGGAAGAGGTAAAGGCAGGGCTGTTATCAGAGCCAATGGAGAGAGGGAGACCAAACCTAGGAATAACTTTATTTTGTAGAAACCTTGTAACCATAAGGGTGGTTTTATTCTTTGTGGCAAAAGCTTTCGCCCATTCAGAAAAAGTATTTATAAACACTAGTAGATAGGTATAGTCCACATAGGAAGGTTTTATTTCAGTGAAATTTATTTTCTATTTTTCTCTGGGACTTAATTCTCGGGCCCTGATGCCATCTGGAGATCTGGGCCCTTGCTTTGCATTGACTTGGACACAGGTAGAGCACATGGTGGTTGTCGCTGCTGCTATACTTTTAAGTCACTAATATGATAAAAATTGTTTAACAGCTCAGTTATTTTGGTGCTTCCTAAATGGGTGGTAGAACGTAGTTGTCTTACCAAAGTATGTCCAAGAGCTTTAGGCAAAATAATTTTAGAGTCTTTGACTCACCATCCGATAGTATTCTTGTGGGCCTCTGCCTGATCCATTTTTTTTTAATTGCATAACAAGTCCTCATTTCTTGTAGATTGTGGCATGGACATGAAGTGTAGCAAAGGCATAACATCTGTCGGTGAAGATGTTTACCTGCTTGTCTGTTCCCCAGCACAGGGCCTAAGTTAAAGCAATTAACTCAGCTTTTTGAGAAGAGGTACCTTGAGGCAATGCCTGTAACCAGATTATGTCAGGAGCACAGCTGCATCAGCCTTGAGGACCTCTTACCAGGCTACTACCATCCGTGAATAGGTCAGCATCAGCCTGACTTAAGGGATTGTCCCAAAGATTAGGTCAGCTAGCCTGAGAGATGTTCAGCACGTCTTCACAGTTATGAACTGGCATTTCTGGATTATCACCTGGCAATAGGGTGGCTGGATTGAGGCATTGAGTAGGAGAGAAAGTTAATCTAGGTTAGTCAAGTAGGAGGGTTTTATACTGGGTGATGCATGAGTTTGACAACCAATGGCCAGATGCTCCCCAGAGCAGAGTTTTAACAACATGGGGAAAGTCAATTTATCTGTTTCCTTAACTAGTATGGCTGTGGCAGCAATGGCCCAGAGACAAGAGGACCAGCCAGAGGCCACTGGGTCCAGTCTTTTTGACAAATAAGCCACCAGTCTCCTCCAGGGTTAAGGTCTGAGTGAGCACCCCTTTTACAATTTCTTGTTGTTCATGAATGAACAAGTGGAAAGGTTTGGTAACATCTGGGAGAGCTAAAGCAAGGGCTTTAGTGAGAGCTGCCTTTAACTGCTGGAATGCGTGTTCCTCAGTAGCAGTCCATCACAGGGGCTGGTCCCCTGCTGTGGCAGTGCATAGAGGTTTGGCAATTTCAGCAAAACCAGGGATTCATAACCGGCAATACCCCACCACCCCCCAGAATTCCCATACCTGTTTCTTTGTGGTTGGCGTGGGAATTTGAAGAATGGCTTCTTTCCAGGCTGAGGTCAGGGCTTACTTACCCTTTGTTAGCCGGTATCCCAGGGAGGATACTTCAGTTGAACAGAGCTGTGCCTTTTCTGCTGACACATGGTAGCCTAAGTCTTAGAGGAGCTGTAACAGAGCCTTAGTACCTCTTAAACAAGTATTCAAGTCTACAGCCACAAGCAAGAGATTATTTACATATTAAAGTATATTCAGGGTGTAAGGAACAGAACCCTGACATATCCTGTTGTAAGGCTTCCCCCAAAAAGGTGGGGAGTTCTTGAAACCCTGTGATAACTGAGTTCAAGTTAGCTGGCTGGTGTCCCCTGAGTCTGGATCACAGCCAGAGGGTGATGCTTTGCCAATCCTGGTGAGTTGGTCTCCGCCCTGACCGAAGGAAATTCCTGCTGTATCTGTAAAAGCAAATTTGATAAGATATTTTTAGTGGGAGAATCAGAAGAAGCTAAGAGGTATTTTTCACAAAGTGGAACAGTGACTATCATTTGATAAGCAATGTCAGTAGGAATATATACTTTAGTTTTATCAGGTGAGAACATAATAGTTGTTCTTAGTTTCCAGAGCAAATCTTGGCCCATGAGAGGGTATGGGCAGTCAGAGGCTATTAGAAACAAGTGGATGACCTGTTTCTGACCTAGATTAACCATCCAGTTGGAGGTGAACTTGCAGTTTGTTATTGTCCCTGTTGTCCCTTGAACAGAAATTTGCTTCTTAGATATGGGTCCTAATGGTGAGTTTAGGACCTACAGTTCCAGTTCCACCCTAGTGTCCACTAAAAGTTGGACTGCGTGGCCCCTGGTTGCAGTGGTTACCATGGGCTCTTGGGGCCTAAGGAAAAAGAGCCTGGGCCTCCTCAGTCTGAGTTATTTTCAGTTTCACCAGTAAAGGACGGGACCAGAACTGACTTAGGGTCCTCTCTCTTTGTGTACTGAGGGCAATCTTTTACCCAATGACCCAGATCTTTACAATATGCACATTGATTCTTGGCTAGCTGGATGCATCCAGTTTTCTTTTGTTCCTTTTTAGTTTCTCCCTTTGTTTTACATGCTGGCCTCAAGTCAGGTTAGGAGGCCTAGATGGCAGCAACTAATTTTTGTCTGCCGCTTTGTTGCTCTGTCCATTTTCTTGTTTTCCTGTTTCTGTTTCTCAGCATCTTGGTTATTAAAATCTTTCTGAGCTAACCCGAGCAGCTGAGAAATGCTCATTCCTGAAAAACCCTCAAGTTTCTATAACTTTTTCTAGATGTCAGGGCCTGCTTGAGCCACAAAAGCCAAATTAACAGCCTGAGCATTCTCAGGTGCCAAGGAGTCAAACGGGATATAGGTACAGAATGTCTCCTGGAGATGTTCAAGAAATGCCCCCGGTGACTCCTCAGGACCCTGAATAATCTCGGTAGTTTTGGAAAGATTAATAGGTTTTTGGGCTGCTCCCTTTAAACCAGCTAATAGAATCCAGTGATAAGTTTTTAATGTTCTAGACCCTGCCGAAGTGTTAGAGTTCCAATCCAGGTGAGAGGAGGGAAAACCTCCTCTAGCATTTCCTGACTTTTCTCCTCTATTCCAGTCACAGAGGTCAGAACAGACTTTTAAATCTCAGCTCTAATGCACTCTGGCTTTTTAGAAGTAAATAGGGTTAAAAAGGAGCTGCTGGCAATTATCCCAGGTGGGAAAATGAATGTGCATGGTTGATTTTACCAGGGAGGTTGAAACCTATGCTTTCATGGATTTTGGCAACATTTCATTCTCTTAAGAAACAGGTAAAACAAGTTTTCCTTGAAGAGTTAGCCAGGGACCTTTGTATATAGCACCTTGTTGTTTTTAAGTTAGAAACTCTGTCTCTGTATAATATGGTTGATGGGAAGGGTCCTGAGTTTTTAGAAAACATATCTCCAACCATGGAAGAGGGTTTTGGACTAAATTTAACCATTGGTCGATATAGGGAAACTGATCAGGATGACCAGGGTTCCCTCTAATGACCTTCCAGAAAAAGTATCATGAACATCCAGAGACCCCAGGAGGGCTATTCAACATTAAACGCAGGCCAATCGTTTTCCCAGGGAGTCTGGAGTCTGTCTTTAGAGACGGACACCATAGTCCTCCGCAAACTTGACAGAGAAATTCCTTATTATACAGTCCCGGGGACTGGAGGGCTTAGAAACCCATGATCTCATACTGTCAAAACCAGTAAATTGCAGGAGGCACCTAATGAGGATCAGGCCTCCAGCCACAAGACGATAATAGAAGTTTCTGGCCTGCTGACCAGTCCGAAAGTGCAAGAGAAACAAGCCCTGTGTCAAAGAGCACAGCAAGACGCCAAGCAAGAAAAGAGAGCAAGGATTGCAGGGATATAGAAATACCACAGGCAGTTAGAAGTTAAAGCAGGTACTCAAACAGAAACCAGATACTAAACCTAAACCGAGACTCTGTTTTAGCCAATGTCTTGGCTTAACAAACAATGTCTAAGGAGTGGCATGACTCCTTACTGGTCATGAATTCTAACTAACTGGTCATGAATTCTGTGAACCCATAACAAACAAAGAGTAAAGACTAACTGGTCATGAATTCTGTGACTAACTGGTCATGAATTCTGTGAACCCATAACAAACAAAGAGTAAACAACAAACAAACAATTAAAACACAATGACAGACAGGGCATGTCCAGACCAAGTCAGAAGAGATGATCCCTGAAACAACCTCAGGACAGAAAACCAGAGGACTCTATTCAGCCAACATCTTGGCCTAATGAATAGTGTCCAAAGGGTGACCTCATGAGGCCATGACTCCCTTAAACAGAATTGTGGCCACAAACAGAACAAAACAGATTCTTACCTTCTGGGAGAATATAGACGGACTCTGGTTCTTTTTTTTAGGCAAGAGGAATTCAGCAGTTGTTCCAACTTCCTCCAAGTCAGATGAGAGGTTAGGGTGCCCTCAACAACTCAGGGAGTGCCTCCCCTATAACGTCTCTGCCAAGTCAGGGGAGAACCAGAGCGAGGCTGCCTCCTGAGGTTGGCGAGTTCTTGCTGGGGCCTCCAAATGTTATAGCCAAACTGTGAGAAAGGAGAATCACTGCACACTGAGGTTGAATTATGAGTTCTTTATTAGCACGCGGTCAAGAGTAGGCTCATGCCAAGAAAACTCTCAACCTCAAGCAAAACTAGCAAAAGGATTATAAGGTAAAAACCACAAGTGGACTACATAGCAGGTAGGTGAGGAAACAAGGAACTAAAAACAAAAGAGAACAAAATATAGGAATAAAATATGGGGGGATTTTGCAAAGAACAATTTCTTGGCACAACATCCTGATTTCAGCTAACAAAGCATATAATTACATGGAACTTGTAGCTAGGGAGTTTTCAAATGGTCAGTGTGAATAGCTCAGGGGAACAAGGCAGCATGAACAGCTCAGGGGAACAAGGCTGTGGGTCTGTGGTCATGGGGCCATTACAACAATCACACATACACACTGGGGGAGGGTCGTTTTTAGGCAGACAGCTAAGATGGAGGATTTTAACAAAATGGAGTTACTTACGTCAAGCAAGCTAGCAAGCTATTGCAATTATTTTACATATTTCATTAGTTATTTCAATGGCATAGGTATAAGAAAAGGCATATAAATCAATTGAACAGAATGGAGCGTTCAGATATAGACTCATATTATATATATAGTCAAATTGTATTTTTTTACAAAGATGTCCAAACAATTCACAGCATAGTCTTTTTACAATTGATGATGAAAAATTGGAAACATGAATAGAAAAAATGACTCTCAATCTCTGCCCTAAATCAAACTCAAAAAGTAATCTAATAGTATATAATTTTAAACAACAGAACTACAGAACTTCTAGATATAAACACTGGAGAAAATTATGCCTTTGGTGTTAGGAAGATATTTCTTATATAATAGTCAAAAGAGCATTAGGCATAAAATGAAAAAAAGGTAAGTTGGACTTCATCAAAATTATTAAGTTCTGCTCTTCAAAATATGCCATCAAAAAATGAAAAAACTTATTAAATACATATACATGCATATATATATATATATATATAATACTAACTACCCAAGAGAAACAAAAATTAATAGCCATGTAAAGACTTACACACAAATGTTCATAGTAGTTTTAGTCATAAGGTATCAAAAATGACACAATAAAAATGTTCATCAACAGATGAATGGATAAACAAATTGTGGTATACCCATGTAACAGACTGCTACTTAGTAATAAAAAGAAAGAAGCTAAAAATACATGTGAGACCATGAATGAACCTCAAAATTATGCTGAACAAGATAGAAGAGTACATACTCTATGATATCATCCATGTGATAGAAAAGAAGCAAAATGTATTTATAGTAATTAAAATCATATCTTTGGTTGCCATAGATGAAGTGTAAAGTAATTGTATAGGGTGATAGCAATATTCTATATTTTTATTGGGAAGATAGATTATGTGAGTTTATACATTTTTCAAAACTCATTGGACTGTATTATTAAAACTCATTTTATTTTTATGTATATTATGCCTCAATAGTTTATTTTTTAGTAGTACTGTAGAACTACATGAGAATCATCAGAGATCTTGTTAAAAGCATAGCTCCCTGGGTTCTTTCTCAGTCTTATCATTTCTGGGAATAAGGGCCAGGTCAGTCCATGAAACTGCATTTTAAGTGTGTTTTTCAGGTGATTTGTATATATATTGCAGATTAGGAACCTCTGTTCTAGAGAGTTAAAGGTTAAGACAACAACACATTTTCTGTGTAAAGAAATGATAAAGTCATAAAAATGATTTTTGAACATTTAAATATCATATTATTTGGATTATCAAAAGTCTTACTTTAGGTTTTCACAAGAGTCAAATTGCTCCTGGCTATTTATTCTGTCAAATTTTCAAGTACATAAAGTAGTAAGATTTGACTGCCTATAGGAAACACACAAGAGCTAAAGAGAATAACTCTACATTTGAAGTTGATAAAGCTGGAATTGAAAATTTTTCATTTCCTCGTTACATCACAAAATTTTTTGAACTACTCATCAATAAACACAACAGAATCTTTGACATTAAATAAGTGGGGCCATTTCTTATGATTTTATACATTTTTTTTTGTTAAAATTTCTTCTACTTCAAGAAGGAGATGAGAAATACTTGGAATAATATGAAATAGTTTTTGTTTCTTTTTTGGTTTCTAAAATCATTAAAACCAGCGAAAAGCAAGGGGATATCTTCACTTTCATTCCAGTGCACATATCTCCTATAAAAATGGTGTCTTCCAGGATCTACAAGGAACTCAAACATGCCAAAAGGAAAAACAAACAGTCCCATTAAAAAGTGAGCAAAAGACATGAATAGACACGTCTTAAACGAAGAAATACGGGCAGCCAACAGATACATGAAAAAATGCTCAGCCTCACTAATCATCAGAGAAATGCAAATCAAAAACACATTGAGATATCACCTAACACCAGTAAGAATGGCCACCATTAATAAAACAAAAAACAACAGATGCTGGCGAAGGTGCAGAGAAAATGGAATGCTTCTACACTGCTGGTGGGAATGCAAACTAGTGCAACCTCTTTGGAAAACAGTGTGGCAATTTCTAAAAGAACTAGACATTGACCTTCCATATGACCCTGCAATCCTCCTACGGGGAATATACCCAGAGGAACTCAAAGCATTCTACAAGAAAGATACCTGCACATCCATGTTTACTGCAGCACTATTCACAATAGCAAAAACATGGAACCAACTGTGCTGCCCATGGAAACTGGACTGGATAAAAAAAGTACATATACACAATGGAATACTGTAAAGCCATAAAGAAGGACAAACATATGGACTTCACAGCAACTTGGATGAATTTACAGTCTATCATACTTGGTGATCTATCACAGAAACAAATAACAGAGTACCACATATTCTCATTCACAAGCGGACCCTGAACATTTACCATAATACTATAAGAAAGGGATTGGCAGTAGCAGGATACTGCTGGGGTGGAGAGGTGGTGGATGATACAACATCAATAATGATACCTGATCTCAAACCAGGCAAAGTGGGGACCAAAGGGCAGCCCAAACTTTGCCTATACAATGACCACTTGTATATTTGATCTTGAATCGTACCCCACATCTTTAAAATGAAAAAATAATAAAATAAAATAAATTTTAAAAAGAAGAAATGTCTTTGGCTTTACAGAAGCTAGTCAGTTTAATGAGGTCCCACTTGTCTATCTTCTCTCTTACGGCCTGTGGGTTTCTCCATTTTTTTCTTATTCTCCATAAGTTGACATGACGTTAGTACTCAATCAGTTTTTGTTGAATGAATGATCAAATGGATTCATGGGTAAGGAATGTGTGCAAACAGAAGACGATAGAAGAAATATAATTTAACACATAAAGGAAAGAGATTTTATTTTTTATTAAAATGAGACATCATTTTTACCTGTCAAATTAGAAAACACTTTTTTTTCTCTTTTGGTTTTTTTTTTTAGATTGAAAATATAGTTTATTTAGAAAGTAAGTTGGGGAGAGAGAAGAGATTCACCTCCCCAATGTAGGGAGCATGTTACCAAAGCTTAGGAAACATGGCAGCCATAGCTCAAAGAGCCATGTGGTCCAACCAGAGTTTAACAAAGCAATGGCCTCTTTTGGTTAGTATTTTTCTTTTTTTGTCCTTTATTTTACTTTATTTGTTACTTGTGGGGTACATATGAGGATTTACTACATAAGTAAATTGTGTGCAGGTGAGGTTTGGGTTTCTCACAGGCCCTCTTTCTTCCTGATAATGGATTTGGTACCCAGTGTGTTGCCATGTGCTCCTCACTCCTCCTCTGTCTCTCCATCCCTCCCTCTCTCCCCTAGCAGTGTCTAGTGTCTGTTGTTCCCAACTTTGTGCTCATGTGACCAGTGATCAGGGCCCGCTTATGAGTGAGAATATGCGATATTCAAGTTTTTGTCTCTGATAGTTCACTTAGTCTGATGGTCTCCAGCTGTGTCCACGTTGCAGTGAAGGCCATCATTTTGTTCTTCTTTATGTCTGTGTAGTATTCCATCGTGTATATGTACCACATTTTTTTTATCCAGTCCATTTTCGATGGGCATCTGGGTTGGTTCCATGTTTTTGCTATTGGGGATAATGTTACAGTGAACATATGTGTGTAGGTGTCTATTTGGTAGATCGATTTATGTTTCTCTGGGTATATTCCCAGGAGTGGAATTGTTGGATCATATGATAGCTCAATTTTTAGTTCTTTGATAAAACGCCACACTGTTTTCCACAAGGGTTAAACTAGCTTACCCTTGTAGAATCACTCCCTTTTCTCTGCAGCCATGCCAACACTGGTTGTTTTTTGACTTTTTAATGATAGCCATCCTTATCAGTGTTAGGTGGTATCTTATTGTAGTTTTGATATGCATTTCTCTGATGATTAGTGAGGCTGAGCATTTTTTCATATGTTTATTGGCTGCTTGAATGTCTTTTTTTTGAGAATTGTCTGTTCACATCCTTTGCCCACTTTTTAATGCCGTTGTTTGTTTTGTTCCTGTCAATTCGAGTTCCTTATAGATCCTGGATGTTAGGCCTTTGTCGATGCATAGCTTGCAAATGTTTTTCCCATTCTGTGGATTGTCTCTTTAGTCTCTTGATGGTTTCTTTTGCTATCCAAAAGAATTTCCATTTTATGAGGTCCCGCCTTTCAATCTTAGCTTTTGCTGCATTTGCTTTTGAGGACTTAGCTATGAATTTTTTGCCTACTCCAATGTCCTGGAGGGTGTTCCCTAAGTTTTCTTCTAAGATTCTTATAGTTTGAGGAGGAAACATTTTTTAAAAGGACATTATCTGTTGCTGTGGGCTCCCACTCATTGCTGATGGGAGGGTAAAAGCAACTTAGCACCATGTATCAAGACCCTTTAAAATGTTCCATACTTTTGCCCCATTAATTGTACTTCTGCAATACTATCTGAAGGGAATAATTGTAGGTACAGATGAATGTTTATGCATACAGATGCTCATTATAACATTATTTATATAAAAATTTGAAAAAAATGAAAATACTCAATAACAGAAGTATGGTTTAGCATTTTAGTTTCATAATAATATGTGATAACATAGAAATGTTGTACTAGTTAAGTGAAAAAAAGCAGACTATAAAATATGTTCACAGTATATTTGGAAAAAAAAGACAAATACCTATGCATAGAAAAGAGACTTCAGAGAAGTGTACTAGGATTTTTACTTGGTTATATTTCGGTGGCAGGGTGTGTATGGTTTTCTTTTTCCTTTTTTTTTCTTTTTATCATATAGTATCTAAATTCTCTATAGTTGGAAATGTACTAATTTTATAATGGAGTAAAGCCAACAAATTATATATATAAAATACATTATATTCTAAATAGAAATTATGTATTTATTAATTATAAATTATACATATGATTTACAAAGCCAATAAATTATATATATATATTCAAGAGACAAGGTCTTGCTCTGTTCCCCAGGCTGGAATACAGTGGTGCAATCATAACTCACTGCAACCTTAAATTCCAGGACAATCCTCCCACCTTAGCCTTTTGAGTATCTGGGACTGTGTAGCACCACACCCAGCTAATTTTTTTTTTTTTTTCTTGAGTCAGAGCCTCACTCTGTCATCCAGGCTGGAGTGCAGTGGCACACTCACAACCACCCCAGCATTGACCTGCTGGGCTCCAGCGATCCTTCCGCCTCAGTCTTCCAAGTAGTTGGAACTACAGGCATGTGCTACCACCCCCGGCTAGTTTTTTAAAATTTACTGTAGAGATGAGGTCTCGCCAAGTTGCCCAGGCTGGTCTGGAACTCGCGGGTTCAGGCAATTCACTTGCCTCGGCCTCCCAAAGTGCTGGGATCACAGGCTGAGCCACTGAGCCCGGCCTTTTTTTTCTTTAAATTAAGAGATAGCGGTCTCACTATGTTGCCCTGGCTAGTATCAAACTTCTGGCCTCAAGTGATCCTCCTACCTCTGCCTCCCAAATTGTTGAGATTACAGGCATGAACCACTGCACTTGGCCCCATTTTAAAAAAAATATGCGATCTCATTCTGTTACTCATGCCGGAGTGCCGTGACACGATCATGGCTCACCATAGCCTCAACCCCCTGGACTCAGGCTCCTGAAATTGCTAGGACTACAGGCATGCGCCACCATGCCCAAAGGCTCAGATTTTATATTTTAAAGTGTGTGTTCAAGGAGAATTAAGACTCTGATTATATTATTGATAATTTTTTGCAATGAGTAAGTCTTAAAATACTCAGTTGATTGTAAGTACCTGGAGGGCACCAGACCCGTTTTGTGATCAGTAAGTACCTGTGGGTTTATATAACATAATCCTTCATATAAGGCCCCCTGATTGTCACAGAGCTCAGCATGGCTTGTAGACCTCTAAAACAACATCTGGCAACCAAGTGAGAAATTGTTAAAAATAAAAAGCCAAACAAGTGGGGTTTGCTTGTGAGCCAATGATCCCTCCACACATAGGGTGGATGTTAATGAAAAGGTGGTGGTAGAAAATGAAGAACTTTGCTTGTAAGTGAAGTGAATATTCACCCCTTTCTGCCCACTTTTCAAGTTAAGCACCATTATCCATACTTTCATATGCTGTTACCAAAAATGTTGACATGATTTAAAAAATAAAAAAACACGAGTACAAGGGCAGACATATGGACCAATGGAACAGAATAGAGAGTCTAGAAATAACCCCAAATACCTACAACCAAGTGAACTTTGACAAAGCAGACAGAAACATAGACTGGGGGAAGGGCACCCTATTCAATAAATGATGCTGAGAAAATTGGATAGCTACATGGAGAAAAATGAAACTTGGTCCCTATCTCTCACCAAATACAAAAATTAACTTAAGATGGACTAAAGACTTAAATATCAGACCTGAAAAACATAAAAACCCTAGAAGAAAATTTAGGAAAAACTTTTCTGGACATTAGACTAGGCAAAGAATTTATGGCTAAGACCCCAAAAGCAAATGGAACAAAAACAAATAAGTGCAACTTAAACTAAAAATCTGCACAGCAAAAGAAATCATTAGCAGAGTAAATAAGCAACCTACAGAATGGGAGAAAATATTGCAAACTATACTTCTGACAAAAAACTAGTATCAAGAACCTACAGAGAACTCAAACAAATCAGCAAGAAAAAAAAATTCATGTTAAAAAGTCGGCAAATGACATGAACAGATATCTCTCAAAAGAAGATAGACAAATGGCCAATACACATATGAAAAAATGCTCAACATCACTAATCATCAGGGAAATGCAAATCAAAACCACAATGAGATACCACCTTACACCAGTCAGAATGGCCATTATTAAAAAATCAAAAAACAATAGATTCTGGCACAGATGCGGTGAAAAGGGAACACTTACACACTGTTGGTGGGAGTGTAAATTAATACAACCTTTATGGAAATCTGTTTGGAGATTTCTCAAGGAACTAAAAGTAGATCTCCCATTTGATCCAGCAGTCTCAGTACTTGGTATCTACCCAAAGCAAAAGAGGTCATTATACAAAAAAGATACCTGCACTTGCATGTTTATTGCAGCCCAATTCACAATTGCAAAGATATGGAATCAACCTAAATGCCTATCAATTGATCAGTGGATAGTGAAAATGTGTATACATATACCACAGAATATTTTTCAGCCATAAAAAAGAATAAATAATTTCTTTTGCAGTAGCTTGGATGGAGTTGGAGACCATTATTCTAAATGAAGTAAAGCAAGAATGGAAAACAGAATACTACATATTCTCACATAAATGGGAGCTAAATTAAGGGTCTGCAAAGGCATAGAGAATGGAATAATGGACACTAGAGATTCAGAAGGGGAAGGGCGGGAGGTGTGGGAGAGAAATGAAAAAAATCACCTATTGCGTTCAATGTGCACTAATGAGAGTGATGGATACATTTAAAGCCCAGACTTCGTCACTATACAGTGCATCCATGTAACCAAAAACTATCTGTATTCTTAAAGCTATCGAAATAAAACAAACAAACCCCACTGTTGCTTTAGTTCATGTAAATGCATATTGTACCAAATTGTAGAAGAATTATGGATGAATATTTTAAAGGGTTTCTAAAATTATACCTCTGTGAAGAATAGACTGTTAATAACATACAGCATTTGCTCTTAACTGCATGAGAATATCTCATCTTGTTTGGCTATGCTTAAACAGGCCCAAAGTCAAGTATACCAAGGCATATTGAATTTCAAACTAAATAAATTAAAATTACCATGAACATTGTACTAGATGTCAAAACAGGAAAAGCCATAATATTTGATGTGAAATGAAGATTAGAGTAGTAATAAAGAGAAAACAAGAAGCTGCTTATATTTATTTGAAATAAGAAAACAGGGCCAATGATTTTCAATGCAGATGTACTTCTCTCTGAGAATATATCAAAAAATCAATTTACAAAGCAGATGAAGTTGGCAGTAATTATTTATACTGTCAAAAGATTCATTTCAGAAGGATTTATTTCAGGGTTCAGTGTGCTTGCTTGTCACTGAGAACTTGACAGAAATTAGAGGAATTTAAAGCTAAGATGTGAGGTGCCATTGCTAATTAAAAATGACCAAAATGAAGATAGAATATCTTTGTATGTTATAGAGAATGGAAAAGGACATCTAATTTGATATCTAAAAATTACTTCTGGAACTTTTCAGATCTATCCATTATATGAAGGAAGACACACCTAGAGCTTATTTCTTGATCATTTTAGACTTACTCCTGAATGTGACTATTTAAACAAGTGTACCATGTTCCTTTTACATCCTGCAGACAAATTCTAAGATTTCAGAGTCATCAGAAGCAGTTCATGTTTCTCCAAGATAAACCTACTTAAGAGAAGTAACTCTTTAAGTTTAGTATAACTTGAATTTATCTCTATTGTGAGATGACGAGAATAATAAAAATTGCTATAGTTTATTGAGCATTGATAGTTCCAGGCTATATGCTAAATGATTTTTGTATCTCACTAACTTAATCCTCATTTTTCATTTATTCAGCAAACTATTTATTAGAGATGGCTTACTATGGTGCTGGAGCTATTTAAGGTGTTGCTTATTCAGCAGTGAACAAATAGCCCTACACTCTGTAGCTCTTACATTCCACTGGGGGTGGGAGAAAAAGGTGATATACAAACTAAGTAAGTAAATTATATCCTAGGTTAGAGTATAATGAATGGCACTGAGGAAACGAAAGTAGAGAAGGGCTTAGGGAACACTAAAGTTGTAGAGGGAGGGGGGTCACACTTTTAAGAAAGATGGTCAGGGAAGGCCTTACAGAGAAGTTGACATCCAAACAGATGAGAAGATGCCCTACAGGAGGAGAAGTATCAAATTATGTGACTGTCTTGAGGAAGAGCATTTCAGGTAGAGGGAACAGTAAGTGCAAAGGCCCTGAAGTTGGAAAGTGCCTAGCTTGTTTGAGGAAGAGCAAAGAGCACAGTAAGGCAGGTATAGAGGGAAAAATGGGGAGAGCTATGAGAGATGAGTTTCTAGAGACAGCAGAGAGGGGCCAGATCATGTCAGATCTTGTAGGCCATAAGGAGGCTTTTGGGTTCTACTTTGAGAGAGATGGCAAACCCTCAGAGGATTTTGAATGGAAAATGACATGACCTGACTTATGTTTTAACAGAATCTTCCTGGCTCCTGTGGCAAAATAAAATTCTATGACACAGCGGTTTTGTCCAATTTCACAGAATAGGAACTCAGAGAAGTTGAGGAATTTACCAGTTCCCATTTACTAGCAAACTAGTGGGACTGGAATTTTAATCCAGGTTGGTAGAATTCACAAGCTCACACTTTTTTCACTAAACCACACTGCTTCCCATTTGAAAATAGGTTTGTGCCCTTGACTGGAGTAGATAATTTTCTTATAGTTTATAGTGACCCCCTTTTTTCCTTTTTTCTGGAATTCTTTGGCCTCTCTGGTGAAGACACCATGAGCGTAAATGCACTTTCTGGCAGTGGGCAGTGCACAGCCAAAGTGGCAATTTGTAACAGCCTTGTTCTCCAGTGATGCTGAAGAGCTTTGTACATGGCTTTGAACTCTGATTAGGCCTGTAGCAAAGGCTGTTTGGTCATAATATTATCCCTCCTTCCTCTAACACATATTCTACCAGCTATCTCTACCACGCTCTACTGTCTGGCAACACACTAGTCCAACAGTATGCCGTACTGGGATATAAGTGACAATATGGCAGGGATTTCGGCTCTGTATGGGCAGTTTAGGCCCACAGATGTGAGAGAAAGCCCAGGGGAGTGTAGGATGTGAGCAGGTGTGTGTAGCCTCTGATTAGAGGAAGTGAAACACAGTTTATTTGATGAATATCAAATTGGAGAAGATGAGAAAAAGGGTGCTACCTAATTTCATCAAAACGGCTGCCTGGTTTAATTTAGGCTCAACCAGATGATGCCTTAGGGTCTAAGGCGTAGGCTCTTGAACCCTTGTTTATGCCAAAACTAGTTTTTTTTTAGTTTGTTTGAAAGACATTGCTTAGACTTTAATGATTCAATATGTAAGAAAATACCTTGGGATTCAGAGCTTTAAAAGGAAGTTTTGATTTACCATTACTTGACTGGATGACTTTAATGGAATTATGTCTGTAAAGCTGTTTAGCATTTCATGTTTCAGAGTTATGCATAGAATTCTCCATACCCTAGAGCAGCTTGGCATTTTTTTAGAGTGTTTATGGCTTTAGTCACAAAAACTGAGAGAAAAGTCATGGCAGCATCCCTTATAAGATTAACTAAATAATACTGTGATATTGCAGTATTATACTGTATAAAATATTCATGCCAGGGATGTAGTGCGATGTTGGGTAAAGACAAAGTAGTTTGCCATCAAAGTCTTAAAGATTAGTAATAGCAGTCACAGAACACATGATCAATACTTACAGCTGCTTTTTAAAATGCATTTTTATTCCCCTTAAATGATTGGGCAAGAAGTACCAAGATCAGATTTTGGTATCGATCTTATTTCAAGCTCACTATGAAGTCTTAGTTTTTAAATTTAAATTCTTATTTTTGTTTGAGTCAGAGTCTTACTCTGTCGCCCAGGCTGGAGTGCAGTGGTACAATCACGGCTCACCACAGGTGATGCTTCTACCTCAGCCTCCCGAGTAACTGGGACTACAGGCATGTGCCACCATGCCCAGCTAATTTCTTTATATTTTGTAGAGATTAGGTCTCACTATGTTGCCTGAGTTGGCTGGCCTGAAACTCCCGGGCTCAAGCAATCCTCCCACCTCGGCCTTCCAAAGTGCTGGGATTACAGGCATGAGCCATAGCACCTGGCCAACTATTAAGTTTTAGGTAAGGAAGAGCTATGTTTGATGAAAGCTGTACTTCTGTATTTACGTCTTCTACTAAGCAAAAGTGGAGAGTGTAGAAAACAGTATGGTAGTTCCTCAATAGGTTAAACAGAATTACCACGTGACCCAGGAATTCCACTCCTGGATATATATACGCCAAAGAATTGAAAACAGGTGTTTAAACAAAAACTTGTACACAAATATTCATAGAACACTATTCCCAGTAGCCCAAAGTGGAAACAACCCAAATGTCCATGGATGTATGAATGGATAAGCAAAGTGTGGTATATTCATACAATGGGCTGTTATTCAGCCATGAAAAGTAATGAAGTACTGGTACATGCTACAACCTAAGTGAACCTTGAAAATGTGGTAAGAGAAGCCAGTCACAAAATACCACATATTATGTGATTTCATCAATATAAAATATCCTGAATCTGGCACATCAGTAGAGATAGCAGATAAGTGGTTGCTGCATAGGGAGGAGTGCTGGGGGAAGAGAGGAAAGGGGAGTGGCTACTTAATGGGTACGGAATTTCTTTGGGGTGATGGAAATATTTGGGAACTGGATGGAGATGGTGGTTGCACAACATTGTGAATGTACAAAATGGCAAATTTTATGCTCTGTGCATTTTTCCATAATAAAAAAATGGAGTGTGTTGTTTTTGAAACGATTCTTAATTCTTTGTGAATCCTATTAAAGTTTGACAGGGTGAGGTGAGTCCTAAAAAAGACACGTGACAAACGTGGGCAAGGTGATGGCAGTCATCTTGGACGTTCTGTTTGAGATCTCTGGTGTGGTGACCTGCTTCATGTGGGGCTCAGCAGGCACACAGGCAACTGCTCCAGAGGCCCCTGATACCCTGCAGGGCTGACAATAGTTTCAAGTATAGTGCAACTTGTTGGAAACTCTCACATAAAGCCATGTAAAGCTGTGGAAGACTGAGCTGTTTAAAACCCAAGCATACAGAAACCCAGCAGATATAAATTTTAACTGCAGTGAAACCAGGATAATTTCAGTTTATCCAATGAAAAGGAAAATAAACTTTTATGTTCTGCTGGTGCTATAATAAGTTTAGTGAAAGGTGCATGAAAAGTTTCTAGTTATTGCTGCACATGTTTCTTGCTCCTCTTCACACCATCTTCTACTCTCAAAAGGAAAATGCTTGCAAGTTTGTTTTCATTTAGGCAATTAAAGTAATATTTAATTGTTACAAAAATTCAGAAAAAGTGAAAGTATTTTTTTTTACAAAAAGAAAGGAATTTTAGCCATCAGCAATAATGCTGTTGATGTTTTGGAATGTATCCTTCTGGGTTTTTTTTCTCTATGACTATGTATGCTTCTCTATCTTGATTTTCATGGGGGATCATACTACGTTTACAAACATCAATGATATCTATCATACCAATAAATATCAATCAACATCATATTTAAAACATTTTTTTGAATGATGTCTTGCTGTGCTCCTCAGGCTGGAGTATGGTGGTGTGATCATGGCTCACAACAGCCTTAAACTCCTGGGCTCACGTGCCACCATGCCCAGGTAATTTAATTTTTTTTTTTTTTTTTTTTTTGAGATAAGTTCTCACTGTGTTGCCAGGCTGGTCTTGAATTCCTGATCTCAAGCAATTTTCCTACCTCAGCCTCCCGAGCATCATACCTTTAGTGATGGTGTAGTGTTCTATTTTATGCACGTGGCATGACATTATTTCTTGAATAATGTTATAAAGAAGCCAGGAGCTTTCCTTGGAGTGGGTCCTTTGTGGTCGCTTAGCACTCTCAGGGATGGTTGGTAACTCAAGAGTTTCTGAAAGTATTTTCTCTTACTTTGTAATGATGATTAGTGATAGCCTTCAAAGCAGAGATAATGGACAATAAAGGCAATAGAGGCCCATTTAAAAAAATCAGCTTAAAACCCACTGCCATTAGGAGGATTTTCCTGACAGCCCCGCTCCATTGGATCACTTTGTCTTCTGTGTTTCAACAGAAAAGGGATAGAGTAATATGTAGGAGTGTGGGCTTTAGAGCCACTCTGCATGGGTTCACATTCTGGCTCTTGTGACACTGAATGCATTACTTAACATTTCCATGCCTCACTGTTCTCATCTGTATAATGGGGATAATAATAGCATCTACTTCCTAGGCTAGATGAGGCGATTCATGCCAAGAGTACCTGGTAACACAGGACCTGGCACATAGCCAGTACTCAAAAAATGATGGAGAGTGTTATTACTATTACTTGGTTCATTTAAGAGGCCCTACTCATTGCTGGCTTTGAGAGATCATCTATATACTTGGGTAGCCCAGATAGATAGTAGATTCTGAAAAATTCAGATGCCAGAGCACCTCTTACAGTGTTTTTCACACATTGAACCTTATGCCAGTATTACTAATTGATTGGCCTGACTTACTGAAATTTTGGGAACCTCTTGGTTGAATTTTGCCTTCATTTGCCATTAAAAATACAAAAGCAAAATCTAACTAAAACAGAACAAAAATAATAAAACAGAATATTTGTGAATTGGATGTAGGTGAAATGCAATTTCTTCAGATTAGTCGTGGCTGTGGGCTTTCCTAGACTCTGTCTAAGAAAATTCTTAACTAGGAGAATCTAGAATTCTTAAATGATAGAGATAATGACCAGAAATAGCTAGAAAGAACTAAAAGTATTTATTCTGCAAGATCTGTCTATAGCAAAAGGGCAAATAAAATTTTGTATTCCCTTATTTATTTGAGATTCTTGGGAACTGAATTATTTCTGGTAGGTAAATTTCCTAGACTGTGGAAGTTTATTCATGTAACCACCATAATATTTTGCATTTTAATCACTTTGATACAATTCTTTCTAATGTATGCTGCATAGTTTGTAACTTTTATACAAGTTTATTGAAAACAGTTCAGCCAATTTGTTAGGCTTTGGGTCCTCATTGTTAATATTTTGTTATTTGTTTTTTTTTTTAGCTCTGCCAAATAATCTCAATGTTATTTGCATTCTAAAGACTCAGACAGCTATACCTTTACATAGCTCTTTTCACTTGTCATTTTTTTCTCTTGTTTTTTTCTCGCTGCCACGGCATGTCTATTTCTACTTTTTATTATAGAAATGTGCATGATTGCTTTTCCCATCCAAAAACACCTTTCAAATTTATTGATTTATAAATTTTATACCCTGGGAAACCAGAAACCCAAGCCTGTTACTATTTTGTGTAAGGGAAGTTAATAGGCATTGAATAAAGTCATGTACTTAGTGACAACTTTTTTGATCGTTCAAGGCCTTTAAAATTTTACTTCCTGGTTGTAGGCTATTATTTGGTAGAAGCTTGACTCTGGGCAAAATGCCACTTTAGTTATAAGCTATAATGCCTGTGATTTTCCATTCTGGTATTGGTGCCTTCCTGCTGCTCCTAAATTAAGTAGAGAAATTAAGTTAAAGAAAAATCATCACCTTTCCCCTGTGCAGTTGGTAAAAGTTTTGTAAAATGCGGTTTGGATCTTTTTAATAGAAGGAGAGGTAAAATACTGTATTCTTAGATATCATTTTGTGACTGTTTCTCTGTTTTCATTTCAGAGACCTATTGATGACTATTACTGTTGGAAAACTCACAGAACAAGAGGTTATAACCATTGCACGTCGCTACCGTGTGCCCGAGGACGCATGTTCAGGCGCAGATGTCTTAATTGCACTGGCCCACGAAAAACTCAAGAAAAACTTTTTTGAGAATTTCGACCGACTCATTTCTTGCTGTGTGTATGAAGATCGAGAAAAGTAAGCTTTTGTTTTATTGAATCTAACAAATCATTTAAGTTTCTGTGAACCTGTAAGGAATTTATATTTTGTCAAAAAGGGCAAAATGAAAATAGTCATGTCTTATCATACTCCACTGTTTAGCAAAGCCACCTTAAATCATTTGTGGAGAATTATTTGGGTGCAAATATTTCACAGTGACAGTAAGTTTTGTGTGTTGATTCAAAAGAATAAGCTTCTCCCTTGCATTATTTTTTCATTCATTTCTAGAAGCTTTCAACTGAAACATAGTAAATAAGAAAGTAGAAGGTTTAATTCTGAGATGTCTTCATTTTACGTTATTTTAGCACTGGAATTTATAAACGTGACTCTTACAATAAACAGAAAAGGGAGTTTGCAAGCAAACTTTCTTTGAAATTATTTCTTCTTGAAAATAATGAAGCTCAGCATAATCTATTTCTAATATATTGATCACATGCGTTTTGAGCTTTATGAAGTCATTGTTATATACAACTGGATGCAAAAATATTAATATGTTTTGGTATTCATCCTACTTACAGGCTTGATATAGTAGGGAGAAATAGAAACTTATCTATTTCATTTGGAGTTAGAAATTTTTAGTTCTCACCTTAGTTTCTAACTTTGTTACTGCTCACCACATCATCTCTCTTCCCTGTGACTTCTTACCTCATCCCCAAACTTGAAGTCTGCACCCAAGTGGTCAGCTTCATACCCTAAATATCTGTGAAGGTCCCACAATATATCTTAAAAATGAACATGACTTTTTTTCCTAATCCATAATGCATCCTCATTGAGTTTACATAAAAGTGGCATTTTTTTCTTGAATCCTTAAGCTTCCCTAGGCTTCCCAGAGGATGTGGCCTGACTTTTGCATGGCCCTGGCCTTGCCTTCCACCTTGGTGGTACCCCATTTCAGGGTGAGAAGTGTTACCCTCCTTCACAAAACAAATGGAATAATGGAGCTGCTTGATCAGGCAACCTGAAGTTCTTCCAGATCTGACAACTTTGATTCTAGATGTAAACATTCTCATTGCAAAGAAAAGAGCCTACTTCATTTTCTATTGGTTCTAATTTTGCCTGATGCCTGGAAGGGCATTGGTCGAGTGAGAATATTGGAGAAACATTTTTGTGCTCTCAGCAGGCTGGATAAAATGACTGTTGGGCTGTTCTAGAGAAAATTGCTTGCATCTGACAAAATTGAAGTGAATGTTGAGGCCCCAGCTGGGGCTTCCAAGTTATAAGGTTTGGGTCCAAGGAAAAGACCAGAAAAACACCCTCAAGTCATATCATACTTGTGTTGGAGGCTCTTGATGCCTGTCAAATTAAGAGATGTTTTCAAATATCAGAACCATTTTTGACTAGTGGTCAAGAATGCAGATTGATTACTTAGAGCAACACTCGTGGCTACAGCGTTAATAGACTATATTATCACCAACCAAGAATCTGCGTCTTTATGGAAAGGCCTTTGTAAGGACAGAATCTGGTGACCTCCGAACATGTAATTGTTACTAAAGGGACACAACATATATAAAAGCCCATTTTCTTTGTTTTAATGCAGAAAACATGTATTACCCAGCAAAGACATCAAAAGGCTGTGCAAATCCTCCAGGTTACCATTAAATGATGATCTTCTAGAATCCTTATTGTCCAGGTAAGTGAGAGCTCTACTCTTGATAGGAATTGTCCTGCATGTTTTTGTTTGGGAGACTATTCTTGGTTTACATCTACCTTTTAATTGCTCTTGATTTACCCTTGACTGTTTTGATATCCCTCCATTTAAGTGTTACAAAAGGAAAAGTTCATCATGATTTTACATGTTAGCGCACCTGTTATAAATTATTATTTTGTTTTTTTAACATGAATCCACACTTACATATCCACAGATTCCTGGGACAAAATGAAATGTAAAACTTTATTAGTTATAAGGTCATTAGATGTAAAATTTGGGGCAGGTTTTTCAAAGCAGTAGTTCTTGATAGCTAAAGATATTCAATAAGAGAACTCTGTCCTGCGAGAGTACTAGATGTTAAACATAGAGATATAGTTGTGGTATGAGTTAAATTAAATTAAAAAACAAAGAAAAGCATAGAGGTGATGATGTCATAAAAGGAGAGCACAGTGAACTGCTTTCTAAAGCACTTCTCCTGTTGAACATGACTTTTGACTTCCTGGTACTTCCCTCCTAGCCACCCAGACTCTGGTCGTCCTTTATGCTTCCTATGGCATCATTCCAGCTCCTCCCTTGACTTACATATCTTGATAATTCTGACATTTTTTGGCTGTATTCTAGGCATTGTCTTCATTACTTTGGATACATTATCTCATTTACTTTTTGGGAACAACTTGGTGAGGTCAAAACTATTATCCTTCCTATCTTATATGTGAGGTTGTTGAAGTTTAGAGAGATGAGGTATTTTGTACAGCCGTATAATGTAGAAGAGGAAGAGCTGTGACTTTACCTCTGAACCTTTCGAATGCACATTCCCTGCTTCTAATCATTTTGAATTATTGTCTACAAAGAGCCAGTAGATTAGGATTTTTGACAATTTTACCTCCTTCTTACTGCCTGAATTCAGTCTTTTCCTCTCTGTTTCCACTATCATCACTCTTGTTCTGACCCACATTGCTTCTTGAAGACTGCAGGGCCACCACAGTGGTCTTTCTTTCACCAGTCTTTTAATTTTTAAATCCATCTTTATATACCATAGCTAAGTACCTTCTAAGGGCAAAAATATATGTCGTCGTGTCACTCTTCTACTCACAAACCTTCTGTAGTATCTCTTTGCTCTCTAAGGAAAAACCAACCTTAGCTTTGAACTAAGCTCCTTCTTCATCGTGGAGCTTAGTGTTGTTAGTTGGGACATTGTTCTCAAGCAAGGGCTGCAGTGGAGTTGTTTTCATCTGAGATAAAAGGAGAAACCAAGGGAACAGATAAAACCAAATCCCATGTGGAGGAACTAGGGTCCAAGGTGTCTGGAGGGAAATCCAGAAGAGGGCAAATCAAGGTGGGTGTGTGTGTGCATTGGATCAACCTAGAGTAATTTTCTAGAGTATCAATTCTATTTGTTTTGACTTTTTTGTTTTAATTTTATGTGCTTTGATTTGCTAGCAGAAATGTGAGAAATAAGTAGTCATCCTGTTGTAAAAGATCTGAGATGAAGTAGGTAGGCCTAGGAGTCAGGGTTCTCCACTTATCACACCCCAAGGCTCCCTCCTATTCTCAATAGTCTGGCCCAACGGGGCATTTAGCATTTCACACATATACCTCCTGTCTTCCCATTTTTATGCCTTTTCTCTTGCTATTTCTTCAGTAGAAAATAGGTTCCAATTTTTTTTTTCACGTGCTGAAAGCTTACTCTTCCTTCAAGACCCATTTCAAGTGGCACCAAGTCCATAAAGCCCTGTTGCATTTGTTTGGCTGATAATTGGAGTGATTATCTCCTCCTAAGAATTCTCACAGCACTATTTCTGTGTCTCTTTTTGTTTCTTACCTTGTAATGAAAATTGTGACTTGACCTTTGATTCATTCAGATGCTGTCACCTGCGTCTAACCTGTTTGATTGACCACCTACAAAGAACCAATGGGTTGTCACATCTTGATTATTTTATCCTCTACCTTGTCTCTTACATTCTTTGAGTTTACTTACCAGCTGTGTGATCTCGTACAAGAGTTTTGACCTGCCTGAACCTCAGATTCCTTACCTCTAGAATGAGGTAACAGTACCTACTGCCTAGTGTTTCTGAGGATTAATTGGGATAACATACTTAAAGTACCCAGCACAGTACCTGGTGCTAAGTATCAATCAGGGATTAGAAGAAGTGTGGGATCATACACCCCACACTCTGACTTAGAAATGAACTGGAAGAAACCTGTGTCCTTCTGTAGAGAGGAAGCCTTGTTTTTTGACAGTTGGATCCAAATGCCTTTCACACATTAAGCTGTCTTCTAGTCAGGAAGCTGTGAATGTTTATTAGATTATCTTTAGATGGCCTTGAGTATGAACTGTCCTGGAACGTCCAGTAATGTGGGAGCCTGGCCTCTGGAGGACCTAGATGTTTCTTATCCAATGCTGAGGCCACCAAGTCATCATCCTCTCATTCTCTCAGCAGACTGTTTTGTCTTTGCCTTTATGATTTGACATTAAATGCAAAAATACTATTTCATAACTTGCTTCGAAGTCATCTCAGTCTCTGAACACATCTGCCTCCAAGCCCAGCTTAGCTTTGAGGAGGTCATCCCTCTCAGCTGCTAAGCAGACTATGTTCAGTCTAGCTTTGCCTCTAATTGTGCAGTGACCCTTCTCCACACTCAGGGGAAACTTCAGACTAATCAGATTAGAAAATGTCTCATTCCCATTCCCCTCTCCCTCCAATATGCCCTGCCATGATTTGGGTCACATGCTTAGTGTTTTGCATCATCTCCGCAGATTCCTTTCAAAGACTGTCCTAATTCCTAATGGGCCCATCAGCCTGCAGCTTACATTTATATTCTGCATTCTTATTGTTCCCCACAGACTCCACAGGGCTTTGCAGAGCCCTGACCAGAGTCTCTTTCTGCACAGCCCTCCTTATGGCACGCTAAGCCAGAGCCCCCTCTGACGTCTGCAGTCTCCTGTGGGAGGCAGGCGTGGAGTTTGTTGATTCTGCTCAATGCGTGCTCTGCCCAGGGATAGTTTTACCTGCCTTGGCATGAAGCTGGGCAGCTGTTGAGCAGCCGTGTAAACCTGCTATGTGAATTCAGATCAGGAGATGAAAAATAATACAGCTAAAAAGTTGGATGCTTTCTTTTACCCAGTGATTGTTACCCATGTATCCCTCGTGACCCTATGTTTTAGTACCAAGATTTCCTTTCTACTCCATTCCCATTTTTCTTGTAACTGAACTTGGTCTTTTTCTTATGAGCACAAATCAAGCTAGAGTCAGGACTTCAAAATCTTCTTAAATCCAGTTGCCTCATTTCCCATCAGTTTGTGCTGTGGGCGCTGGTATAAGGCCACCTTACTTACTAAACAAATTCATTTCACTAATGCCCGGAGCATCACACTTAAATGTTCTGTGTAGTAGTGGCTATAATCCATTAATATTAGAAGTAACACTTTGTATTGGCATGGTGCTAAGGGCCTTAGAATATTTTACAAATTCTTGAGCATATCAAAAGGTACATTTTAATTGATGGTAGGCATTATTCCTCATTACATAAGTGCAAACATTGAGATGTAAAGAGAATCTCTTGCTGGAAGAGTGTGCTTCAGGCCAGGACGAGTCTCTCATGGAAGCAGAACTACAGCTCCCAAAGATACTCTAACCTTGGCTTCTATCAAGCTCCCAGGTGTAGAGACTAGATCTCATTCCCCTTTGCTACCTCAAAGACCTATAATAGTGCACTGGGCACGGAGGAGAAAAACATGGGCTCAGTGTCCATCAGACCTGCCTCTGCAGGCTAACTGTGCTGCTTCTTGGCCTGTGATTCTTGGACATTTACTTAACACCTCTGAGCCTTCATTTGGATATTAATGTTCCTCAGCACTAATAAGCAAGAAATTCTGATTCTCAGACCATAAGAGGTAGAGATAATTATGAGGTCATTTCACTCTACATTCCTTGTGGGACTTGTGAGTAAAGAGGCAGCCTTCTTCCCTAATTGTGGCCTCCTGAATCTGGACGTGGAATAACTGGAAATTCAAGTGCAACTCCTTCCCCAACAGCTCTGCCCCAAGCTAGTCTTTTATAGCTGGCTTTGGGTTCTATGGAATGCCTTAGAACTGGCCTCCCCAGAGAGCTGGTGCCTCATCCAGAAATATCAGTTAAAATGGAAAAAGTTAACAGGGCTTTAAAATCATCTCATTATAGTCTACCCAACCCTACTCCTTGTCCCCTCCCAGATGCAGGGGTTGGGCTTCTATGATTTTACCCAATAATACCTGGCAGTTAGGCTGGAGGGCAAGGGTTGAGCCATGTGGCTGCTGTTGCAGAGTGCTTGGTGTATTGATGAAGTTTTCAGAGGGAAGCCCCTTTTCTCTCTGTCTCTCTATCTCTCCTTTCTTTCTCTCTCTTTTGCCTGCTCTCTCTTTCATTCCCTTCCTGCCTCCTTCCCTCCTTCCCCTTCCCTTGCTTCTCCTTCTCTCTCTCTCTTTCATACCCACTCACTTACCCACCCAGATGCTTTCCTTCTTTTCAAATATGAGGTTATTTGTAGTTGAAGAAATCTTAGTTTTAAATCCTAAACTTTGTGGACCAACAGAGCATTGACTGTATGTACAGTTTGTATTTGGCAGCTATGATCCACCTTACTGAGGACATCTATGCTGGAATCAGAATTGGAATTTAGAGGACTGGTTCTTTAGATAACTAGAGTTAATCAGTGGCAGCTCGAACAGTGCCATCTTGCCAACCCTAAGGTTTTATGACCAATCGATGCAGGGACCCAGAGCTCCACTTTTTCTGTCCTTGCAGGGTACACCCCTGGGTTCGTTGGGCAATGAACTGAAACCAAACACAACTGAGTCAAAAATGGATCTTTACTGCCCTCCTTTCCTTCTAGCTCATTCCCCTAAATGATAAGGTAGCCTTTGCAACAGAGAGAAAGCAGGTTCCTCTTCAGCAAAATACAGCTGCCACTGAGCCTTTTACCTCTGCAGAGGGTGGAAATAAAGCAGCTCAGCATTATTCCCCATAGCAAGGAGATGGATGACTTCTGCGGTTTTCAAGCCATTTATCATTTTGGGGAGGGGGAGTATGAACATTAGTCAAATGTCACATTAGACTCAGTTCTTAGAACTCCCACCTAGCAAGGCATCGGGGAGCATGTTTGGGGGTTATATTATCTAGAGAAGAACCTGAGGAGTTGTCTTCCCTCCTCCTCCTTCCACAAGCATGTCTCTTAGTTTTTGTAGTGAAGGAAATGGTGGATTCCCAAGTATCAAAGGGAAAGAAGAATTTATGGAGGTTTTAGGAAAACACTTTAGCACTGTGAGCTGGGACTTGGAAGTAAAGAGGCAGACTTTTTAACAAGCATAGAAACACTTAAAAGCCAGAATTAGTGCTGCCCTTTAGGGCAGTCACCCTGGAAGGCTGTGCACTGATTCCAACAATGTGGCCATAGAAAGTTCTTCTTTGGAATTGTCTTCAAAGCCTTTTAAAAAGAATTTCCTCCAGAGTAGCAAATCTTCATCCTTTGACTATGGATCAGAGTTTTAGCAAGAGTCAGCCAATGTCCTTTGGAGAGGGATGAAGTAGGGGGCTCAGGTAGAGAATCAGGATTGCATTTTTGATCAAAAGCACTGTATGACCATGGAATTAGGAGATTTATCTTCTATACGATTCATAGGCTCTTCCAAAATAATTTTTAAGGATGGCTAGAATTTGGCAAATGATGCTTGTGGTCAGGAGACAGAGGGAGGTCTCTGTGATGGGTGACCAGGGAGATAACCTTCAGAGTTAACAGTAGCCACTGACTAGGCCAGCCTTGGTGGCTCAGCCTGTAATTCCAGCACTTTGGGAGGCCGAGGTGAGTGAATTGCCTGAGCCCTCGGGTTCGAGACCTACCCGGGCAACTTGGTGAGACCTTGTCTCTACGATAAATAAAAAAAAAATTAGCCGGGCATGGTAGCGCGCGCCTGTGGTTCCAGCTACTTGGAAGGCTGAGGTGGAAGGATCGTCGTAGCCCAGCAGGTCAAGGCTGCGGTGGCCGGGAGCGTGCCAGTGCACTCCGGTCTGGGCGTCAGAGTGAGACTCCAACTCAAAAAACAAACTAAACAAAACAGTAGACACTGACTGACCAACCTGTTCTCACTCCTCTAGTACTCAGAACTTTCTCCATCTCTGAGTTGCCTCCCCTGCCTCCTCCTTCTCCAACCTGTACTACCGTTAGAACTGGAGATCTCCTTTGTGTCCTAGTTCTTTCCTTACAACCTCATCTGACAAGCATGGTGTATATTAGAGTGCATATTATAATAGCAAATGATGACATGAAAAACTTTGCTACCAGTGGCCCAGGAAGCTACGTGCAGAATTTTGGTGGAAAAATGAACATGCTCCTGACTAGACATGCTTCTTGCTTTCCAAGTCTGACTTTTACGTGTTTACTACCTGGAAAAGCATGTTTCAGCCTTTCATCTGCTTTTCACACTCTTCAAATTTTTGTATCAAACTCACATATGCTCATAGTAAAATATCATCAAATCATTCTAAAAACCTTATTCTAACATCAGCAGTCTCTGGCCATGTCCTTCCCCATACCCCGGACCCTAGAAGTAGCCACTTTCAGCCTTTCTGACTGCTTCTGCTATTTAAATAGCGTGCTCATACCACGCATCCTGTGTGCAATGTCATGATAGATCATTTTTTTAAGATACTGTCTGCTAACTTCCTGTTATGGTGATTGAAAATTTAGCTTAATATTGATTTCCATTAGTGTTCGTTCTTTCTGGATGCTCTTAGGATCTTCCCTTTACTCCTGGTGTTGTGGACGTCCATTATGGATCCGTGTGTGTGTGTGTGTGTGTGTGTGTGTGTGTGTGTGTGTGTGTGTATAGCTATATATGGATTCATTATGCTTAACACTTAATGGGCTTTCCTAATTTGGAGACTCTGTCCTTTGGTTCTGAGAAATTTTCTAATAATTTTTGAATAATTTATTCCCATTTGTTTTGTTTTTCTTGTATGAAAATTCCTTTTATTAAGATTTTAGATTTCCTGAATTTAGATATTTTCTATCTCTCACCTTTTTTCTTTTTCACTGGATATACTTGCCAAGGGTTTCCTTAATTTTACATTCCAACCCTTCTACTGAATCTTTTAGTACTATCATATTTTTAATTCTGAGAGCATGTTTTTCATCCAAATGCTCCTTTTATGTAGTCTTCTGTTTTCTTTCAGGGGTATAATGTAACCTTTTATCTCACATATTTCCCTCTGCTCCCTGAATTGTCTTTGGCTTTTTTTTTTTTTTTTCTGTTTCTGTTTTGGCTTCTGCCCTTAAAGTTAGATGCTTTGGTGGATTGGGGTGATAGGATCTGGTTGATTGGTAGGTTTCACTGTCCAGTCAGCTCCTGAGCTTTCATTTTTATTAAAGGATGTCCAGAAGCTGGAATCTGGAGATTTCTCTGGAACCGTTCTGAGTATGGAAAGAAGAATCCTATCTTCTGCTGGGGTAGGAGGGAAGGTGACATGGGGGAAGGGAGGAGAGTTTAAGCATGGCCGCTTGTGTTCTAGAAACAGGATAGGGAAAGGAAGGAGCCTGAGGGCCCTCAAATTTGGGGTGTAATGCTCTCCTCTGCACTCTATTATGCTTCCTCTCTCCAAGATCGGACCTTATGTAGTTGAATTTCTCTGGAGAACAAGCCTCTGCTCCCTGCAGGGAGGAGGAGCACAGTATAGAGGAAGATACTTGCAGGCCCAGCTGCTCTTGCTTTATTCAGGTTTTCAAACAATCCTTGCTTTCAGTGCCACCACACCTTATCTCTGCTTTTATTGGAACCTGGAGTCTACAACCACTCCCAGGAATTTTGTGGCCCCAATGACTGGACTCTAACTTCCCCCTGCCCCCCAACATGTACATTTAGGGCTAAGCCTCCTTTCCTCAGCTCTGCCAATTCAGTTACCAATCCTTGGTTTGCTTTTTATTTTGTAAAGCATTTTGAAATCTTTTTTTCAGTGTTGTATTTTTCCAGTTGTCATTGTCATTGTGAGTTATAACCTATTTTTATTCCTTTATGGTCATTTTGGTGGGATTTGGGGGAAAAGGGAAAGAAATATTTGTGATCAATTCATCATTATTTATTGCAACTCTACCCACTTCCCAAAAGCAAAGAATTCTTCTAAGACGCATTAGCTAGCTTTATCCCTTTTAATTGAAAGATTCTTTGTTCTTTTCTCCCTTGTACCCCTTGGGGGATTCCCACATGCATTGAGATCCTCTAAGATAGAACTGAAAGAAAAACTTGAAGTATTTTACCCTATTACCTCAACTCTTTCTTTAGGCCTGGCTCTGGGATTTTTGGGAAGATGAAATCTTTTAACCATTTTTCTAAAAAAGATTTTAGACATCATTTCTGAGCTGTATACCCTTTTATTTACAGCTTTTGATCTTTCCTAAGTATCACTTGATTCTGAAATATCCTTCTCAAATATCCTTTTAAACGGGTAAATGGTTAGATATGTTGAGTCTATCATATCATGAGCTGGACAGGAAAGAAGGCTGGGTGTTAGGAGGTAAAAGGTAAACATCAGAGTTAGTGGTAACAAAATCTAATAAGAGGACTTCCTGTGGTGACTTCCAGAAATTTTCCTGTAAGTTCTAGTGCCATCTTTTAGGGCACGTGCAAATTTAGGCACAGAAACTCAAATAAGAGGAACTCCAGGAAGACCTTTCTAAGGAAGTGGCATTGGAATTGAGATTTTCCAAACAAAGGGACCAAAGGGGCAAATGCCTTGCATTTCTGCTAACAATCTTGGTATGATCAGGGAACCACAAGAAGGCCGGTATACCTGGAACATTGTGGACAGGGAGAGAGTTTTCAGGTAAAGAAATGCAATCCGAGAGACCAGCAGGGACCAGATTAAGCTGGGTCTTATTAACCCTGATAAGGAGTTTAGCTTGAGTTCTAAGTGTACTGGGAAGCCACTGGAGGATTGCAAGCAAGGAAGTAATTATCTGATCTATGTTATAGAATGATTACTCTGGTGGAGAATGGCCTGTAGCAAGGTAAGAGTAGAAGTAGCAAGACCAAGATAGGAAGTTATTGCTGTAATCCACATGAGACACAATAGTGGCTTAGAATTAGGGAGTAGTAAAAGAGATGGAGAGAAATAGATCTGTAATATGTTATGATGGTAGAACCCGTAGGACTACTTAGTGGATTGTAAGTGAGGAGCTAAGTCTGATGTGATCCTAGCTCTATTGGTAGCCTTTTGACTGATTTCCAAATTACTGGGTTATTATACTTCTGAAACCTCTAGGATTGAATAAGTGCCTCTTGTAATAGATACAATGGGAATTTACTGACAATTCTATACTGTAAGAATAGATAGAGAAACTTATTCCATTGATGATTTCATCCAGTCTCCCAGGCTCTCAGTTTTAGGATTTTAAATACTAATTATATGCCTAATGACTCCCACATTTATATCTTCAAATGGACCTCTTCCCTGAACTTCACACTCATAGCCCCAATTGCTCACTCCCCATCCAAATGTGGCATATCCAAAACGGAACTCATGATCTTTTCTTCCAACCTGCAGCTCCGGCAGTCTTTCTCGTCTTGGGGCAGCTCCATCTTTCCGGTTTTTTGAGCAAAGGCCTTGGAGTCATACTAAATTCTCCCTCTCTCTCTCTTACATACTATATATAATTCTTCAGGAACCCTACATTCAATTTATATTCAGAATTGACCACTCCTCACTGCCCTCTACTACTACCATCTTCATCTAAGCTGCCATTATCTCCCATCTGCATGCATCCCTGCAAGAGACTGCTAACTGCTCTTCTGCTTTGCCTTAACTGCTTCTGCCTTGCTCCCTATGTTCTACTCTCTATATATCAGTCAGAGTGATCTTTAAAAAATATTGTAGGGTCTGTCTTAGTCTATTTGGTTACTACAATAGAATACTATAAACTGAGTGACTTATAATCAACAGCAATATTTTGCTCACAGTTCTGAGGCTGTGAAATCCAAGACCAAGGTGCTGACCGATTTGGTATCTGATGAGGGCCCACTTCCTGGTTCATAGATGAGGTCTTCTATTTGTATTCTTACTTGGCAGAAGGGACAAGCGTGCTCTCTGGGATCTCATTTATGAGGGTACTAATCTCGTTTATAAGGGCAGAGCCCTCATGGTCTAATCACCCCCCACATCCTCACCTCCTAACATCATCATGTTGGTGATAAGGTTTCAACATATGAATTTGGGGAGGAGGACATAAACACTCAGAACATTGCAGGTCCCATAACTTTTCTGTACAGTATGCTCCAGTGGCTCTTAGTTTTCCTCAGAGTCAGAGTCAAAGGCCCTGCATGATCTTATTCTTTGACCTTAGCTCTTACTCAGAGTATTAGGGAAATACTTTCAAGACTCCATCCTAAAGGAAAGTTTCTTACAAGACATCTTTAATTGATTTTTAGTTCTTACCCCAAAACATACACAAATAAAAGAAACAATGGTCCTGCATTTTGGCTCTAATTTTTTTTTTTCCGTACGCAGAGTATGTCCTTTAAAGGAGTTGAAATGACAAATGAGCCACAATTCAATGGATAAAGCATGGTGGGGGACAACATATTGGAGTTAATATCCCAGAATCCTCTGCCAAAGAAAATGTGCACAAAAGAATTACAAAATTCCCATTCTCCTCTTCTGGTCACTCTGTTTATTCCATTTTGTTTATTAGATTTATGAGTCTATGTGACTATAGCTTGTAACATTTCATTTATTGCTGCTAATTTTTATTAGTTTATAAATATGAGCTATTATTTTCTTAATACTTTGAGAAGAGAAAAATCTTTTGACTGATTGTGAGTATGTTTGAAGGGCAGAAGCCTGGAGCAAGGTGCTTGGAACAATGTCTTAGTGACCACTTTCTCATCTCCTTTAAAAAATAATGTTACGTTAATTAGCCTTGAAAATTGGAAGAATGTGATCAAATTCAGTATAAGTGGCGTTGAGGCATTATACTAAGGAGTACCGTGTGATCATTATAACAACTGTGTTGAAATTATTGCATCTTATGGCCAAAACTCTATTATGGTTAAGGATGAATGTAAACCAATGTCCACAATTAGGAAATAGTGGTAAAAGAGATTCATTATTTTTTACCTATATTGTTTATGGTGTAGGATAATCATTTGTTATTTTTTCAAATGAAGATGGACTTTTTCTTCTGATTATAAATTTAAAGCAATTCAGATAATACAGAAAAGTCTAATGAAAAAGCAAAACTCAGACTCTCTCTAGAGATAGCTATTCTTAATATGTGTCTATTGCTACCCTACTTTTTTCTATGCCCTTTTATACAAATATAAACCTAAAGTGGGATCATAATTCTACAAACTATTTTATAACCTTTCCACTCAACAGTACATCAAGAGCATATTTCTATGACAGCAAATGTGGCTCTAGACAACCCTTTTTACTGGCTATATAATAAATGATAAAGCTACCTTTTATTTTTTTCTAAAAATATACTGGTAGACCAATGAGTCTGGGCTTGCCTTACAGATTTAAAAGGCATGCAATTTAGGAAATATAAGGACATTTATCAGCCATTAAACTAAAAAGACCTTTAAATATTCTTTTTTTTTTTTTTTTTTTGTGTTGGAGTCTCACGCTGTCGCCCAGACTGGAGTGCAGTGGCACGTTCATGGCCACCCCATCATCGACCTGCTGGGCTCCTGCGATCCTTTTGCCTCAGCCTTCCAAGTAGCTGGAACTACAGGCACGTGCTACCACGCCCGGCTAATTTTTTTTTTTAATTGTAGAGACAAGGTCTGGCCAAGTTGCCCAGACTGGTCTCGAATCTACTCACCTCGGCCTCCCAAAGTGCTGGGATTACAGGCTGAGCCACTAAATCGTCTTTAAAAAATATAGCAATGGTCTTAGTTACTGAATAAGCAAGTTTGTTTCTTTGGCACCTACAACAAATACCTACTAAGTGCCAGCACTGATCTTGTTGCTAGGGATACTTTGATGAATTAAATAGGTGAGATCCCTGCTTTCAAAGAATTTACATTCTGGAGTGTCAGAAGCAGGTAATAAACTAATAAGAAATAGGAAAAATATCCGATAGTGAAGCATTCATGGCATTATGTTTTCATGGTAAAATTGAAGCTGACATTTTGATCCTGAATTATGCCAATTCAGTCAAATTATATATTATAATTATATTTTCAGATTTGAAGACAGTGAAAAACAAATAAATTATGAGTCATTTTTCTCTACCCTGAACTGGAGAATGAATCCAATGCCTGACTTGGAAGCAGCACCGTACCTTAAAGAGGTAAAATTAGCACCTATTTTGAAAACCAGCTATGGCTACCTCTCTTGCATATTTAACATCCTTTATCTTTAAATTACTTTTCACTGTAAAATATTAACATCAGTGCTTTTGGAAAGAGCACTTAAGTGTTTCTGGGTATTTGTGTTAAAGGCTAATTTACTTTCCATGCTGCTGAGCAAACATCTGCTCTGTAAGAGCATGACTTCTTATGCAGCTGAATTTTTTTTAACCTCAGTCGCATCCAATTATATGGAAAATAGGATAATAGGTTACAGTTATAAATAGATATAAACACTGTTTTCAAGGGATTCTGGTAATATCATCATAAGCCACAAGAGCAAATATCAAATGGTGCCTATGTCAAGAATCCCCAGGGTATCTGTGGCTGCGTACACAGGTTTGCCATGGGTAAAACAATAGAGTATAAGGATGCACATTTCACAGTGGAGCCAAATTTAAAATAAAAATTCCATAGAAAAATGCTTGACTAGGGAAAACAAAGTTCATGTGATCAGATGGTGCTCTTAACATTGTGGAATTGTCTGAATTCTCGAAGATCTCTTTGGACCACTTGTCTTTAAGAAGTGGGTGGGTGGATGGTGGTTTGTTTGTATTTTAACATGCTCCAGAAATTGATTTTCTTGGGAAAGTCCCTTGATAACGCAAATGTCATGTGGTTGATCCTCCCAGAAAGGAAGCGTTTATTCCTCCTGGTCTCTGTGGACCAGCTCATTCTGGTCTGAGCTGGTTTGGTGCTCCTGGGAGTTCCCTCAGGCATGCAGCTACTCTAGAATGTCAAGGGCAGACGGTTGGGGGACAGTGGTGGCCTTTGGAATCAAACAGAGCTGAGGATGAATTCTGGCTCTGCCAGAGTGCTGAATGACTTTGGGTCAGTTAAGTTACTTACCTAGTTTATTTATAAATTTAATCCTCAGATAAATCAGGATGAAGTGTCCACTCTCAGCAGATTCTCTGCTCTGGGCTGGAGTCCAGAGACAAAGGCCATCACTGTTACCTTTTAGGCACCCACTGCTGATAGGGGAATCAGTATACTCATGATCTGGAGTGTGGCATGATACAGCCCTCATAGGGTGCTCTGAAGAGGAAGCTGCTTCTAAATCAGACTGGGGGAAATAGGAAGTCTTCTCAGGGGAGGTGACCCTTGAAAATTCAATGATGAGTAACAAGAGTTAGCAAGATAGGAAAGCGACATAGTGTAGGGAAGCCATTCCCAACAATGTTCTCTGGGACATAGGACAGCATGGCGCTTGTACAGAATCAGGAGGAATTGGTGTGGTGGGAGTGAAGGCACATGAGGAGGAGTGGAGAAGGATGAGCTGGAGATACTATGCAAGGATAAAGTTTGAATATCATCCTGGAAGATCTGGAGACCAATGACAAATTTGAAGACAGCGGCATGATCAGGAGTGCCCTTTATAGGGAGCTTTCTCTGGCAGGGTGGTAGGTGGACTTGGGCGAGGAGGGGATGGAGACTGGCAGACCCACTGGGAGGCTTTTGATGTCCCACCATCCCCATAATAACAGCAAACACTTCAAGCATTTACTGTGTGCCAACACTGTTCTAAGATCTCAAAATCTCTTAGCTTATTTAATCCTTATAGCCATCGTAGGTACTTTATTATTCCTAGTTTAGAGATAAGGAAGTTAGAGAAACAGCAAGTATATGGTAGAGTCAGAATTTTAACTCAGATCTGTTTTACTATAGAGAATAAGAAAGCAAAATGTATTTGTAATACAAAAATTAGTTAAGATACTAGAAAAATCGGTACTGTCATTCTTCCTGGTAAACTTTTAATTCTTGTCTATGTGAGTATTTAAGTTTTACATATAAAAAGAAAAGTGGTAAATGGAGTTTTTATTCCACTTTTTTGTTTAATATTCTAGCAGCCTGTGTTGGCTGTCATCCATGTGTCCCATTAGGACTGCTCTCCAGTGCCCTCTACCCTGCTCTGACCCTTTCGGAGTTGGTCCTGGGTAGCTGACCTTTGTAGGTCACATCAATGAGGCCCTGGTCCTCTGGCCTCCAGTTGGGTTGCCAACAGGATGCACCAGTAGGAGAGTGATGAGTGGGAGGAAAGATAAATTGCGTCCCTACCTGCTAGTCATGGTAGATTGACTGCCTCCTCTTTCTAAGGCCCACAGCACTTGTCTGGAGGCTCTTTCCATACAACTGCCCACTCTGGTAACCACCCTCATGTGTCCCTTCAGACCCAGGTGGTGGTAACATCTCCCTGCTATTACAGTCCCTGGAGACTGGAGGATACTGTTGGTTTTCCTTAGCACTTCCCACAACTTTGTAAATAGTCACCTTATTGAACTCTTGACTGACTTGGTTGCGTATGTTCTCTATTTCCCATGGAAACCTGAAAGATATTCAGTACATACTCATTGTTGCTAGTTATCAGTAGCCTTTGTTGTTCTTTTCCTTCCTTCTATTTCTCTGTCCTCTTCTATTCCACCCAATTCACAACCCAAATGTTTACCTCTATTTTGGGGGTTTTATCATGTATTGTACAAAAATATGATCATACCATCCGCAGTGTGCTTTTCTCACTTAATCATGGGAAATTCCTCTAGTTTAATATATATATAGACCTAAGACATTCTTTAACAGCTGTAGTGTGGATATATAATAATGTATTCATCTGTTTCTCTATTTATAGGCATTCAGGTTGTTTTTACTTTACTTTTTTTTTTGCCTCTGGAAACATGTGGTATCTTATTACTTTAATTTTTATTTTCTTTATGACTATTGAGTTTGAATGAAATTCAGTAATCTTTTTGTACTTTAGTCCATAGTAAAAAAGACATTTGTTTCATAACAGCTCAGCATGGACATATATAATGGAACAAACTTTCATGAAATAATACTATGGTGACTATATGTAGTACAATATAATCTTTTCTTTTTTCCTTTCTCTCTTCCTCCCCCGCTCCTCTTTTTCACTTTTGAATGTTGTTCATGACCCATTAAATTGACCTCATGACCCACAAGAAGATCACCACCCACACTGAACGAGGGATCACTGCATGAGAAGGCCAAAGATCCACTCTGCCTTTTGTTACCCCTACCCCACTTCATCACTTACTATCTCTGGCAAATGGGACAGGTACTGAGCCCTGGATCTCAGGTACTTTCAAGAGGCAGTGTAGAGCAGGTCTGCAGTCACAGGGACCTGAGTTCAAATCCTTAGCTCTACAATCAACTAACTGGGTGACTTTTTTCAAGTTACTCAACCCTTCAGATTGTCTCATCACAAAAACAGAGATAAGAATAGTTCTTCTATTAAGGTTGTTGTGAGGATTAAGTGAGTCAATGTATGTGAGCACTTATCACAACACCTGTCCCATAGTAAGAGTTTAAATGTTAGCTGCTGTTATTGTTTGTAAAATGGATATGCCTTACCTTCCTCAAGTTGGGGCTAGGTCCTGAGCAGTCCCTTCCAAGGCTGAGATGAGTGAGTTCTATCCCATCTTACCCAATGGTAAGAGTTAGAACAGTTACAGACCAGGAACATCACATCAGAAACAGCCCATGCTTCAGCGGTAGGCTTGTCCAATTGCTAATCATTTATGGTGATACTCATCAGTTCTGCTGACAAAACCTAGAAATGTTTTAGTCTGCAGGAGATGTTTAGGAAAGAACAGTTTTTTTCAGCTAATTAAAAAGAAAAGAAAATAGATATAAAATAGTACCTGATTAATTTCACTATAATGAGAACTTAACCAGATTCCAAAGAGTCTGCAGCACTCTGGTACTCCTAAGCTTGTCAGTATTTCATAAAAAAGGACATGAAATGGCTTGGGAATGTTACCAGTGAATATATAATCTCATGTGAAAATAGTGTGAATGAATTGAGTGCAGTGTTGTATAGTTTATACAGTAGCATCAGTAGCAAAAAGTATAGTATCTGTTGATCCATGTAAGTGTGCTTAAATGTTAATATCTAACTTCTGGGTCAGAGCTTGTCACAGGTTGGGTTCTCCAGGAAGTAGGTAGAGTCTAATGTGCATGATGATTATTTAGGAAGGTCCTTGGGATCAACTGCCACTAAAGGTGGGGGAAGAAAACAAGAATAGGCAGGGGGAGAAGTTGAACTGTGATGTAGGCCCAAAGATAGCCTTGGCTCATAAGGAGCTCTGGAGCTAGAACGGCCTTTCAGAGTTGTCCTGAGATGGGTCAAAAGGGTCTGGCCTACATCCCTGTGGGTTGGTTCGAGAAGAAATATGACTGTGGGCAACATGGCTCTTTGCAGCCAAGACGTCTTTGTAGCCGAGGCAATCCATGAAGGGGACTCCCAGTAGCTGTGCCACCAAGGCTCTCCTTAAGGGGATTCTTGGTGGTGCAACACAGCTCAACATCCAACCACTCTTGCAGCCCCTGTTGACTTTTGTTGGTATTAACTGGGAGCCTGGCGGTGTGGCATGGCCTCCTCCCCACCCTGCTCCTTTGTTACTGTTGGGCCTTCCACCTATGGCAGGGAACTAATAGGAGAGTGGTTTTGTCAGAAGAGGCCATGGTGGAGTCAGATCAGATGTGTAGGTCCCTGGAGCCCCATTGGGCAGAGAAAACCTCTCACTTATAGCTTTGGGGATCGCCAACATTTGGAGAGTCTGCCATAGCCAAAGTCACATGTGGGGCTTCAGGGCAAGATCCACCAGGTTGTGACAGTACCCCAGCTCTGAGTGTGAACTGAGGAAATTAAAGTTCTTTTGAGAACAAGGAATGGCAGGCTGAATTTCTGTGTGGAAGTATGACCCAGGTGGAGCCCTGGGGTGGGGAAGCTGCATACTCCCTCTAGTATATGAGCTGGACAGGCCAGCTTTGGCTGGAGTTCCAGAGATGCCATGGACAGCTTTCTAGCAGTTCTTATCACTGGCTACCACTTGGAACCTGGATATCTTTCCTCCTGGGCTGAATATTGTCCCAGGCAGGATCTCTTCCCTGGACTGGGGATCTGACTGAGAAATGAAAAGAACTTCTTGGCTGATGAAAGCTGAGTAGGCCTCAGATTCAACTCTATTTCTGACTACATTAGCATTAATGGATAGGATGGATGTTATAGGTGGAGATCTGGGACGCCTTCCCAGTCTGGCCTGATTAACTGCAGTGCATGGGGTAGGAAGGGAGTAGCCAAAAAGCAGGAACAAGACCACAGACTTCAGCCAACCAGAGGCTGAGTAGGAGGTGGTCTGGTGCATAAGACTTGTGATTGAAAGGGCAGGGTATTAGGGGCCTCCAGCAGGACGTCCCTCCAAAGCAGGGAATGCAGTGATAGTCAGTCTAGAAGCTAGCATTATTTTGCTATCAGAGGGAGCCCATGATCAGTCTTTTAGCCCTGCCAACAGGACAGAGCTGTCCAAATCCCCATGCCAGTGAGGTTATAGCAAGGAATACATAGCGTGCTCAGAGTGGTTCTGGAGATGGATTTGATGAAGGGACTTTTGACAGAGGAGTGAGTATTGTTAAGGGAACCAAGCAGGGGAGTGGAACACTCAGGGACTAGCAAGAGTGGGAAGTCTTTACCATCCCTAGGCCTGTAGAAGCAGGGAGGGACGGGAGTTACTGGAGCTCAGCAGAGGAGTTGGAACAGTATCAGCAGGGAAGAGGAGTGTAGCCACCGCCAAACCATGGCCCAGCAAGGAGGGAGTAGGGCAAGTAGGAATGAGATCCATACTCTGACCTCTCTGTCTTCCTATTTTCCTGTCTTCTGATGCTTCTTCCCATTGGCTGAACTTTCCCAGAAGCCAGAGAGCATGGAAACTTGGGAAGTGAGGCAGTCCACAGAGGTCAGCCTCCTAGGGCAAGAAAGAAGGGTGAAAGGGGCAAAGAATGGATCTTGAGGGGCAAATGAAAATTGACCCAGCACAGAGCACAGACTGTTACCAGAATAAAACCTTAAGCTCAGGAGAATAAGCCCCACAGCCAGGATATAAAGCTAGTCCAGACTAACGGATCCTGGGGCTTGGTCTACTGGATGTTAGGACCAGTACTCCGGACTCAGATATGGCTCCCCTACATGTGATACTGTGGCCTCAGCTAGTAGGATCCGACAATAAACAAGGACAATTTAAAGAGGACTGTAGTATAGATAGTCTAGCTTTGACTAGTCTTGCTGCCCTCTGGTGAGAGGTTTATCTAACATGGTTAGATGTAAGCTATCACCTATCATGACAGTTGGCTATGGCCTGTGGCCGATGGCCAGTAGTCTGGATTCTCAGGGGCTCCCTTGGTCGGCCCTCTTCCTGCCCCCTCAGCAGCCCATGGTGAGCTATTGGGCTGTAATTTAGTTCTCACTCCATTATGTGACTATCTATGGTCTCAGCATGTTGCCCGGGCGCTGTCACGGCCTGGAGACCCCATTTCCATTCTATTGTGCTTGCTCACAGATGGTAGCTGTAAAACTGGCAGAATAGGTCCCACTGTTTAGAGCCTGTCTGGCTAATCTCAGAAGTCACGTTTTAAAAAATAGCACTAAATTGGTTCTCATATAAACTTTATAACTTGCACTGTGTGACTGGCGTCTTATCTTTTGACATTTCTGAGAAAAATTGAATGTGGCTTCGTTTTATGAGTGTTGTAACTGCAAAAGCATTAACAATAAGCTCCAAAGCTCTCTTTTACAACAGGATGATATAGGGCCTTGGCAGTGGGAAGTAGGGGGCAGTTGGGTACACCTTGGGATACATCTTTGGACACCTCACTTGTTGAGGATCTCCTTTTGGTATTTAGAGCATAGAATACCCTGTGACATTTTACTGTTCCAACAACCCTGCAAGAATAGGTATAATTTCCAACTTATAGAAAGAAAGCTGAGACTCAGAGGCATTCCTAAAGGTAAGGATTGTATAGTCAGAGGCTAGTGTCGAGTTTTCCAATATACAAAGTTATTTCTAATATTTGTGGTTGAATATAATAGTCAAAATAAAAGGTTACCAACCACTTTCATTAGATTTTAAAAATAAATGGTAAACACATACCAATTACCTAACATAGACCAATAATAGGAAATGATACTTCTGAAATCTACTTTGATGTAAAGCATTGGATGGTGTCCACTTGAATTGTACACATAAGCCTATCGCTAAAGCTCAAAAAATCCAAGTCTCCATGAAAACTTTACCTGCCTAGTTCCAAAGAAAGATTTATTTGTTTAGAAGCTATACTTTTTAGCTACAATGCACACACAGATGACAACTCTACTGAAGCTTTGTCTAGGGCCAGGGGAAGTGACTATGAAATATTGGCGTTGCTGGAAAGACAGAAATAGATGGAAATAGTAGCAAATCTCCTGGCTTTTTATATGAGCTTTTCCTTATCAGAATGCTCTTGATTATCTCAAGGAGTACTTGCAAAATCCTCTTCCAGAAGTTTATTTCAATTTGATTTGCTTAAATTTAATTGCTTTTATGATTTTGTCAAACTAATTTTATTATTTCTAAGGTCATGTCAACTTTATCAGAAGAAAGAAAATCTAAGAAGACCACAATTTTGATACTTTACACACTACTGGCCTTGTCTACAAATTCATAGATATTTCCCATAGAAACGTCCTTTTCCTAGCAAGTGAAGGGTAGTAACGTAGTGAAATCATTAACATGACTCTATGTGCCTTGCGTTTGGGAGGAATAAAAATAACCTTGTTTCAGTGAAGCGTGGAATTTAATTGGCTCCCGATCTTTTCCCCTCATGCATCTGGTGGCCAGTACTACAGTAGAAATTTTAAACTAGAAGGAGACATAATCCAATTAAATTTCATTTTAAAAATGTCAAAGCAAATAAATCTAGGGCCCATTAGCTCATACACAGCTTTGCTGTTCTCACTGGGCAGCTGCTGTTTACTGGGTTTTCATCCAGTGCCATCTTCGCTTCCCATTTCAAGGGTGTGTGATTTTACAGATCGGCAACTACGTTTTTTTCACCATTGATGAACGAGTAATTTATTGCCAACTTGTTTGACATCTTAAGTAGCTCTCGTGACAGCCAGCTTGGAAGATGTCATAAGGCCCTCTTGGAGACAATGATTCCCAGACATTTTAGAATAATGGTTTTGTATCATCGAATTCCATTCTGCATTTCATAGTTCTTCCTTCTTCCAGAAAACGCTATGTGGCATGTATTGTTTATGTTCCAGATTACATGAGATTTTGTTCTGAGATTTGGGTGCTGTCTCTTGAGCTATATGGAAGTCATGTTGGAGACTCCGGATCCAGCCACAGTTTGCCAGGAAGTTGCTTTGTTTCAAGCTGTGTGCTGTGGTTTTCTTAGACAAGTTTTTAATTTTGATAAATGCAAAATTGCATAGTGTCTATGTCTGACTTCCTCTAAAAGCAGGCTTGGAGACAAGGATTTAAGTATAAATAGTTTGGGGGGAGAGTGAAAGGAACACCAGCAAGGGAGCGGGGAAGTGAGAAAGGGAAGGGAAGGAGCTACTATAAATAGCATATTGTCAAACCAGTTACAAATGTGGATCATTGGAGCTTAATGCGACTGAGAAACGCTGGGATCCAGGACCAATGTGCACCTTAGAGTTATACCACCCAGAGTGCAAGGGAGCAGCAGTATTCATTCATCAACTCCTGTCAGTCGATTGAGGGCTGCTCTTGAAGTGAGGAAAGGAAGTAATTCCCTGGCACTTGTGGCTTGCCACAGGGACAGCTAGAGCAGACCCCAGAGGCCAAAGAGAAGCCCAAGGGCAAGGAAACACAGGTGCTGGTGGTAGGAAGTCAGGCTGCTGTGCGCCTGGGTGAGGGGATAGGAGGGGCTTTGGCAGGGCCCGCTACACAGAGACTGTTAAGATTCTGAGTTCCAAACATGCACCGCTAGGGGCTGTTTTACAGAGATACAAGCAGACCTGTCCTCTGGAATGGGAGAGATCGGCTTCTGTGGATGAGTCCTCTTGTTATAAAAGTACCATGCAGTTATTCTCACTTAACTGCTGGGAAAACCATATAATCTAGAGTTTTCTTTGCATTTTATTGTGTAGGACGAGTAAAAGGTCAATGAAGATAGTATTTTAACTCACTGCCCAGATTTTCATAAAGATTCTGTAACATTTGGAACACTTGCAGATTTATTCGAAAGTACAGTTAGGCAGTGGTAGTGGGGATTTCTTATGTCACCCAAAACCTTTTCGTTTTACAAAGCGTCTGGCCATAGTGATTTTTTTAAAGATAGCGTTCAATTATAGGCAGAATTATCCCTATAACTCTGGGAAAGAGGGAAAGAAGGTGCCTTTCCCTCTACTTTATTGATGCCTCATATCCCATCCCCTGAACCTCGGAAACCTTCCCTGCTTCCTACTCTCCTTGGTAGGATCCCAACTTTGACAGTATACTGTCAAAGGTCAAACCACCAGCTAGTGGAGGAGCCTGGACTGTAACCCCCGCAGCGGAACTCCAGGACTAAAATCTCAACTTTGATTGTTAGTCCATTTTAAGATAGTACCTGAGAAAATCTCCCTAAAATTTGAACAGATGGGTCCTGGCTTCCTCAAACACTACAGAAAAAGTCACTCCCACCCGGAACCTAGAGAACAGTGACAAAAGGAAAAATAATCAAGGAAAGTGGAATTGATGGTAAAGAAAGAGCCCAGTGGGGCTGGAGTGATCAGGAAAGCTTTGCGGGAGCTGTGGGGTTTCAAATGGTCGGAGTTAAAGAAACTGACTTCTGTTATCTTTTGATGTTAAATTATTCTAAATTTCAAATCTCATGGGTATTTGCTTGAGTTTCATTTTGCCGAAGTTGCTAATAAATTTGTTCTCATCTACAAATTCTTGAGTTGTCATGATTCCAGTGTAAATTCTGTTTTTTTTTCTTTTTTATTGTTAGTGTTTAAATCATGATTCCTTGCTCACAAAAATACAAACAAAAACAAAACCACTTTTGCTGCCTAATAAGCTGTGAGGCAGAATCTTTTAGTACTGACTTGTTTCATAAGAGAATGCATTCCCCAACTAATTTCATCATAATTATATGAGTTGCATAATGTGTTTTATTCTTTCTATACTGAAACCTTTTATTTAAAAACCTATCAGGGAATAGTGATTTTGAATGCATATATTTGTACTATTTCTTTTTTGTTTGTTTGTTTTTTGTTTTTTTTTTTTTGAGTTGGAGTCTCACTCTGTTGCCCAGACTTGGAGTGCAGTGGCCGCTCCTGGCCACCGTAGCCTCAACCTGCTGGGCTCCGGTGATCCTTCCGCCTCAGCCTTCCAAGTAGCTGGGACTACAGGCGTGCGCTACCACGCCCGGCTAATTTTTGATTTACTGTAGAGATGAGGTCTCACCAAGTTGCCCAGGCGGGTCTCGAACCCACAGACTCAGCCAATCCACTCACCTCAGCCTCCCAAGGCGCGGGATTACAGGCTGAGCCACCGAGCCCGGCTGTACTATTTCTATATAGCAAGATTGAATTTAAAAATACCACTTA
>CAUYQG010058022.1:0-40633 GCA_963574415.1 Tarsius wallacei
GTTTGTTTGTTTGTTTGTTTGTTTGTTTGTTTGTTTTTAAGGTTGCATACATAGTATTCTATGGTGTATATATACCACATTTTCTTTTTCCAGTCCACAGTTAATGGACACCTAGCCTGATTCCATGATTTTGCTACTGTAAATAGTGCTACAATACACATACAAGTACAGGTGTCTTTTTGGTAGAATAAATTATGTTCCTTTGGGTATATACCCAGTAGTAGGCCTGCTGAGTCTAATGATAAATCTATTTTTAGTTCTTTGAGAAATCCCCAAACAGCTTTCTTCAGGGGCCAAAGTAGTTTTCATTCCCACCAAGAGCGAAAATAAAAAGATCTGTATATGTGTACACTGCAAATTATCAGGAAAAAAGTAAATCACAATGAGATAACATTTTATACCAGTCAGCATGGCTATTTTTAATAATCAGAAAACAAAAGATATTGGCAAGGTTGCAAAGAAAAGGGCTTTATTTTGTTTAACCTACTTTGAGTTTTCCCTGGAGTTGTCTTAGCACCTCTGATGAAAGTTAGAAAAAACTTAAAAGAAATTAAATAAATCTAATGATCCAGAACAAAATTTTAGCAATTCAGGGGAGACTGAAATGTGCATAGGTTGAGAGATCATTAACTCTGAAACAGAATTTTTTTTTTTCTTTTTCATTTGCCCTGGGTAGTATTTCCATCTCACACTCTGTGATAAGCCTTTCCAACCAAGGACATGTTCCCTGAGCACTGAGTGTTTTGTTTCTCCATCAGTGAGCATACTTCATTGCACTTTGAATTAACCAAGAAAAAAATATTGTTAGTTTATAACTTACAAGGCACTACTGATGCTTCGATACAAGCCTTTCATTACTCCAAAAACAATATTTTTTTGTTCATTATTGTAGTTTATTTACTCTAGGGATATTACTTCTAATTCCTTCATGAAATCTGGTTACTAAATCTGTTGCTTGGGCACTTAGTTTGCTTCTGATCCTTAGTATAACGAATAATTCAGCTTTTCTAAGTCAATGGTTAACTAAATTGCACTTATTCTCCTCTCTCAATAAAAATATAGTATTTTATACTTTCTCATTATTTATTTCTAATTCATCTTTTTGCTTTAAGTGAATACTAATGTAAATGTATTTTTTAACACCTTAAATTTTCTCCTGAAAGATAAATAAATGAGTCTTTGAACCTATATAATGCTTGAAAACTTTCAATATAATAAATTGAATGCCATAAAGATAATCATTAAACTCAGTTTCAGGAAAAAATGTAACTTCAATTCCAAAATGTTTTTACTACTAAATTCATTACTGACGTTAAATCAGACACGTGATACAAGTGGCAGTCTTGGATCAAAAGTGAAGCATGGTTAATTTCCATAAATACAAGAATGCTCTCTTAAAAAGATTATACTAATTTTTACATTCACCTGCAGTGTACAAGAATACATTTCTTAACATGCTAATCTATTAATGAATGTACTCAATAAATTGCTATTTATAAACCAATTCATAAGCAATTATAACAATATATTAATTTGCATATACTTAATCATTAGTGACACTAACAATATATTTGGACACTTGTCTTTATCTTCTGTCATTACTTGTTCATATTCTATTTTTATACTTTTTATTAATTTGTAGAAATTTTTTTCTATTTTAAAAATGAAAATCTTGTATATAAGAATTCAGTATTTTCTCTCAATTTTGTGTTTGTATTTACTTTATATTGGCTTTAAATATACATGCACATACAAGTTTATATAAGAAAGTCTGTTAATTTTTACTTCATGTCTGGATATTTTTGTATTTTTATTGATCTAAACTCTTTTCACAATCAAGTCACAGTGGATATACTTCTGTATATGCTCATTTACATTTTTGAAGTTGGGTTTTTTTTTAATTTAAGATTTTTTTTTTTTTTTTTTTAGTTGGAATCTCACTCTGTTGCCCAGACTGGAGTGCAGTGGCCACTCCCGGCCACCACAGCCTCGACCTGCTGGGCTCCGCGATCCTTCCACCTCAGCCTTCCAAGTAGCTAGAACTATAGGCATGCGCCACCACGCCCGGCTAATTTTTGATTTATTGTAGAGATGAGGTCTCGCCAAGTTACCCAGGTGGGTCTCGAACCTGTGGGCTCAGGCAATCCACTCACCTCAGCCTCCCGAAGCGTGGGATTACAGGCTGAGCCACCGAGCCCAGTTTAATTTATGATTTTAGTGATCTAATCTACTTGTAATACATTTGAGGTAGTTTAGGTCAGGACTCAACCTCATTCTGCCATGTGGATGGTCAGTTCTTTCAAAGGCATTTAATTATTTAAGATCATAGGTTATACATGAATCATATGCATATTTAATTCCATTTCTGGTCCATCAATATTTTTATTCCTCTACAAGTAAAACATTATTGTTCTGATAATTAAATAACACATATTAATATTTTGGGGATGATTCTTCTCCCATTAATTTTTCTTTCCAAAGTTTCCTGGAAACTTCTTGAACATGTATTGTTCCTCACGAGAATAAAAACAAACTTGTCAATATCTAACACAATTTTTTCCAGTTTGATTGCGATATACAAAAAAATGTGCATAATTAGTGCATACAAGTTTGTGAGTTTGGACACAGTATACACTGTGTTACCATAACCTTAATTAAATTGGTAAACATGCTTATCACCTCCAAAATGTCCTTGTGTTCTGCTTTTTTGTGTGTATGTGTGTGTAAGGTCACTTTAACATAAGACTTATCTTCTTACATTTAAAAATACACAAAAAAATAAAAAAAAGAATTTCGTGCTCATGTATTGGAAGAATCAATATTGACAAGTCCATTCTATGCAAGGCAAGCTATATATTCAATGCAATACCCATCGAATTATCAACAGCATTTTTCCCAGACCTTTAAATGCAATAGAGAAATTCATATGGAAACAAGAGCACAAATAGCCAAAATAATCTTCAGCAAAAGGAACAAAGCAGGAAGTATCACATTTCCAGACTTTAAACTTTACTACAAGGGTATAATAACCAAAACATCCTGGTACTGGTACAAGAAGAGATACATAGACCAATGAAACAGGACAGAGGTTACAGAAGCAAAAATTTTCTCTCTCAACCAACTCATCTTCAATAAAGTCACCAATAATAACAACTGGGAAAAGGAGACCATATTTAGCAAATAGTGCTTGGAAAACAGACTGATCACATGCAGAGGAATGAAACAGGACCCCTACGTATTGCCATATAGAAATATCAACTTTAAATGTATCAAAGACCTAAACGTAAAATCTCAAACTAGAAGAATCCTATAAGAAAACATAGGAAACACCCTTATGCACATTGGAGTAGACAACCAATTCTTGATAAAATCTCCAAAAATGAATGCCATAAATTATAAGATAGACAGCAAAAGAAACCATCAGGAGAGTGGGAGACAACCCACATAATATATTTTTTAAAAATTGTGAATTATGTATCTGACAAAGGCCTAATATTGAGGATCTACAAGGAACTCGAATTGAAAGAAAAAAAAAAAAGAAAACAATCCTACTAAAAAGTGGGCTAAGGACATAAATAGATATTTCTCAAAAGGAGATATACAAGAAGCCAACAGATACATGGAAAAATGCTCAGCATCACTAATCAGAGAAATGCAAATCAAAACCCTAATGAGATACCGCCTAAATCTAGTTCGGATGGGTCTCATCAATAAATCAAAAAACAACTGATGCTGGTGAGGTTGCAGAGAAAAAGTAACACTACTACATTGTTGATTGGACTGCAGACTAATTCAGTCTCTATGGAAAGCAGCGTGGCGATTTCTCAAAGAACTAAAAGTTGACTTCCACATGATCCAGCAATACCTCTCCTGGGAATATATTCAGAGAAACATAAGATGTTCTACCAAAAAGACACCTGCACACACATGTTTATAACTGCACTATTCACAATAGTAGAAACATGGAAACAATACTACTGCCCATCAAAAGAGTACTGGGTAAAGAAAATGTGGTATATATACATGATGGGATATTATGCAGCAATAAATAAGAACAAAATCATGGAATTCACAGCAAATTGGAGCAAGCTGGAGACTATCATACTTTATGTTCACAGAAAAAAATAACTGAATACCGAATGTACTCAGTCACAGGTGGGACCAGGACATTAATCACATTAGCACAAGGGAGAGCTTGGCAGTCACTGAACACTGCTGGGGCAGGGGAGGCAGAAAGGTGGTGCACATAGCATCACAGAGAGTACCTGAACCTCAATCAGGGAAAGTGAGTGCCAGTTGGAGACGCAAACTGCACCTGCAAGCTGCCTGTTTATGTAGGTCGTCCTGACTCGTAGCCCATATACTATAATAAAAGAAAATATAAAAAAGAAATACAATAAATAAAATAAAATACACAATAGCCTATTAACTAGAGGCACTATATTGCATAGAATATCTCTGGAACTTACTCATCTTATAGAACTATACCTTTATACCCACTGAACAACTACTCCTTATACCCGCCTTCTCTGTTCCCTGATAGCCACTATTGAATTGCCAACATCTATACATTTATTTATTTTAGATGCTTTTTATTAAAAGATTAATGCAGTATTGATCTATCTCTGACTAATTTCTCTTAGCATAATGTCTTCCAGGGTCATTATGTTGTTGCAAATAGTATTTTTTTTTTTTTTTTACTTTTAAGGCTGAATATTATTCTATTACGTGTATATACTGCATTTAAAAAAATTCATCCATTAGTTGATGGACATTTGGGTTGGTTCCATGGAGTCTCACTCTTGTTGCCCAAGCAGGAGTACAGTGGAATGCTCACAATCATCATAGCCTCGACATCCTGGACTTAAACGATCCTTCCACCTCAGTCTTCCAAGTAACTGGAACTACAGATGCACACTACCACACCCGGCTAGTTTTTGTAGTTTTTTATTGTAGAGACGAGTTCTCACCAAGTTGTCCAGACTGTTCTCAAATCCCCGGGCGCAGGCAGTCTTCTCACCTCAGCCTCCCAAAGAGCTAGGGCATGGTTCCATATCTTAAATATTATTGATAATAGTGCTTCAATAAACATGGGAGGAAAGATATCTCCGAAATTCTGTTTTCAATTTTTTTAGATCTATACCCATCAATGGGATTTTTGTGTCATGTCATTTGTTTTTAATTTTTTTGGAGAAGTCTCCATAGTCCATAGCAGTTACACTGTTTTACATTCCAACCAACAATGAACAAAGGTTTTGATTCCCAAGGTTGACATAACCTTGACAACACTTGTTAACTTTTTGTTTTGTTTTGATAATAGCTATTCTATGTGAGATAATATTGCATGATGGCCATGATGTACATTTCACTGATGATTTCTGATGTTCAGTTTTTTTCCTATACCTGTTGGCTCGTTGTTTATCTTCTTTGGAGACATTTCTATTCTTGACCTTTGTCAATTTTTTAATCAGTTTGTTCATTTGTTTGCTGTAGAGTCTCTTGCTACAGGAGTCCCTTATATATTTTGTAAATCAACTTCTTATCAAATATTTGGTTGCAAATATCTCTCCTATTCCATCCAATAAAATTTTTAATTAAAAATATATTTTATTAATGGTAACATTAGAAAATATGGCAGCTTTATTATGCAATTTTTCAAATTAATCATATATTATATCTCTGTGAGACATAGAATACTGGTTCAAACTAAAGGATTGGTAAGAAATTCAAGGACTGTTGATACTTTTCACATGTTTTATATCAGTGAAGTAAATAAGAAATAGTGTCATTCTCCAACACACCCCATTCTTGTCTTCTATGTCAAAGTTGGTAGCCTCCCAAAGTTGGTAGCCTCCGTAAAGTGAAGACACAACCAATCCAGAGGATCCCAGACTGATGTCCCTACTGTGTTTGTGGGGTTTCAGGCTGGGAAGAAGGGAGGAATGAAGGTCAAGGCCATAATTTTGCATTCTCCGTTGATTTAGGTTTTTCTAATTGCATTCTCCATTGATTTAGGTTTTTTTTTCAGGTCTCTGATTTAATTGATTATTTCCTGGTGTGCTCACACAATTTTTTCTACATTTTAAAATTGTATTATTTCTTCCTATCCCTGTTTTACTGAGATATTTATAAAATTTAAGTCTCTAGAAATTTTATCTAATTCTGGAAAAGTTTTGAATAAAATTCAGTAATTGCTTGGTTTCTCCTTATTAGTTCTTTTTGACATATTTATTATATGTCACAAATGCCTAAGATGAATGGAAAAAAGTGACATTAAGAAAAAAGAAAAAAAAAATGAGATAAAGGCAATGGGAAATTGTGGTAAGTACTATTAAGTAATTATCATATCCAAGAGTCTTTTGCTGTTAAATAATAGTTACAGCTATTTTTTACTTTATTTAATGTTTAATTTTTACATTGTAAATACATTTATTATGAAGATTAAAAAGTCTACACATGTGATAAATCTTCTTTTACTTTTATGAGACTATTTTTCTTTAAAAGCAATTTCACATTTCCTTATACTAATTTTACTGTTTTAACAAATCATTTTGTCAACTACTCCTACATGCTTCAAATACCATGCAATACAAGTATTGAATGATTATACAATTTTATTTCTATTCCTACACTACATAATGCCATTGTACTATATATTTTATTTATGTCTTTTTATCTTAATATTTTCTAAATATTTTCAAAGGTAGAGTAACTATCCCTAAAGTGGAAATTTTAAAAGTACATTGTCTTTGACAGGGTCGTTGTTTGACAAACAACTGATTTCTACTTCAAACATAAGACATGGTTGTACCTTCTAAACCCTCTCAATAGTCTGCATTAGAACATTGTTCTAGGCCACCGTTTGTCATAGAGGTTATTTCCTATGTCAAAAGAACATTCTAATCTCATGCATTATTGCAACCTGAAGATTTTTCTACGTGCTCCCATTTGACCAAGCATAATTTTCTTAATGTACTACATATCTTAATTTTTAGAAATACATTGCTTTTCTAGTAGTATTGCATACTACTAGGCAGATTATTCAAAGCTTATATTGCCTAGGAAACTAAAGTTTTAGTGGGCCAAGGCTGGCTTCCTCTTAGGCAATAGATCAAGTTATTATTTTCTACCAGATACAGAGACTACTTTTTACATGATTATTTTGTGAGAAATGGAGCTGATAAGCCTATTTTTTTAAATACTTTTCTCAATTTTTTCAGATGGCCTAGCTTATTAACACTTTCCTATGTTTATCCTTCTTTTTTTATAGTCAAAAAAATTTACAAATCTTAGTTTTTGTTCAAACAAATGAGTGCCATTATGAGTAATCAGAAAAACATACAAATCTGTAATATCTAATACAATTATTAAAAAAGAAAGTATTAATATATACGCTACTATTAATGTCATCTGTTATAATTTGTATACATTTTGCATCTGCAATTATTCCATGTAAGGATCTCACCATGTCAATATATTCTAAATAAAGTTTTTATTTTATCTTATCAATTTCGCTGCATAGTCAATTTTTTTTTCTATTTACATTAGTCCCTTTAGCATTTTGGTACATCTCTCCTATTCTTGACAACATGATTGCTTCCTGGAATAAGATATTCCAGTAATATCTTTATATCTGTTTGAGTACCATATACATGTTAACAAAATACCTCGAATTCTGCAAAAATGCCATTAACAATCCCAGGGCTTATGAAAATGGCATTGGCCAAAACCTATGCAGCTATGCAAACAGAGAACTAACAAAAATAATAATTGGTGTCTTGGGAAGTAACAGACAGACCAGGCAAGCAGCACATGTTGTCTGGAGGTTTCCTAAGGAAATATTAAACTTGCACAAAAACAATAGAGACGAAAATCTGGCTTGTGGGAGGCACGGAATCAACACAGGGAAAAATGAGGCTCAGAACACCAGAGCAAGTAAAACACACTATGAACCTAGAACTCTGAGGAGGTGTGATTCTGGCTCTCTAGAGTGAGTATGATGAGCACAGGGACTCATTTTCAATTTCTCTGAAGTAGAGCTGATGAGACCGCTGCCTATGAAGCTCTCAAGTGAAATGCTTACTGTATGCTTTTGTCTGATGGTTCAATATTTTCCCACTATTTAGGTGTATCTTACTTCAGAAATATCACATATAAAAATGTACAACTTTAAATTTATAATTTCCCTTCATTAATAATGGTATAAGTAAAATTTGTTATTAAAATCTATGTTATTACAAAAAATATTTTTCTGCAAACATCATGAAATCAACTACTCTGAAATTGTTTAGGTGATTTTTTTTTATTTGGAGAGAATGTTAAAAATAAAAACTGGGAGCTTATATTTAACTAAGAAAACAGCACAGGCATGCATAAAGTTGGTTTTAAAGTCCACATTTTAAAATGTTGCCATTTACATTTTGAAAAAGAATAGAATTTTTTTAAAATTCTTAGTTCACATTGACAATTCTGATTCCCATATTTACAAATGCTTTAATTAAAAAAAAAACCTAGTTAATTTTCTTTATATTATGTATATTATAATTTTTCATTTCTCCTGATGTGAGATTATATCTTTCTCTGTTTTACAACTCTAAAATTCTTTTTTTAAATTTATTTTATTATTTTTCTAGTTAAAACTTGTGGGGTACAGTTCAGGATTAGGTATACAAACATTGATTATGCAGGTACCCTTGTTGATGAGGTATGCCCCTCCCTCAACTTCCAATTCCACCCCCCCAACTTCCAATTCCACCCCCCCTCGCCTTACAGTTTCCCGTTATTGCCAATCCCTTTCTAATAGTATTATAATAATAGTTCAAGGTCCACTTATGAGTGAAAACATAGAGTATTCTGTTCTTTGTTTCTGTGATAGATTACTGAGTATGATCAACTCTAATACATCCAAGTTTCTGGGAAGTCCATATGTTTGTTTTTTATGGCTGCATAATATTCCATTGTGTGTATGTACCACATTTCTTTTATTCAGTATAGTTTTGATGGGCAACAGGGTTGGTTCCATGTTTTTGTATTGTGAATAGAGCTGCAACAAACATATGTGTGTAGGTATCTTTTTTGTAGAATGATTTGAGTTCTTACAGGTATATTCCTAATATGGGAATTGCTGAGTCAAATGGAAGTTCAATTTCTAGTTCTTTCAGAAATCACCACACTGTCTTCCAAAGACGTTACACTAGTTTGCATTCCCACCAGCAGTGTAGAAGCATTCCTTTTTCTCTGCAACCTCAACAGCATCTGTTGTTTATTTTTATTAAAGATGGCCAGTCTTACTGGGGTTGGGTGATATCTCAATGTGGTTTTGATTTGCACTTCTCTGATGATGACTAAGGCTGAACACTTTTTCATGTGTCTGTTGGTTACCTGTATATCTTCTTTTGAGAAGTGTCTATTCATCTCTTTTGTCCACTTTTTAATGGGGCTGTTTGTTTTTTCCCTTTTAGCCTGTTTAGTTCCCTGTAGATCCTAGATGTTAGGCCTTTGTCAGATATACAGTTGGCAAATATTTTTCCCATTGTGTGGGCTGTCTCCCTGCTCTCTTGATGGTTACTTTTGCTTTGCAGAAACTCAGTTTGATGAGGTCCCACTTGTCTATCTTATTTCTTAAGGTATGGGCATTTAGGATTCTAAACAAGAATTTGTTGCCAGTTCCAATTTCCATGAGGGTGGCCTGCATTTTCTAAGATTCTTATAGTTTGAGGATTTAAGTTTAGGTCTTGCATCCATTTAGAGTTAATTTTTTTGTATGGTAATAGATAGGTGGTCCTGTTTCAATCTTCTGCATGTGATCAGACAGTTTTCCCAGCACCATTTACTGAATAGGTTCTCCTCTACCCAGTGGTTGTTGTTGGAGGCTTTGTAAAAGATGAGTTGGATGAGAAATTGAGGCTTTATTCTGGAATCTCTATCCTGTTCCAAAGGTCTATGTGCCAATATCAGGCTGTTTTGATTACTGTAGCCTTATAGTAAAGTTTGATTACTGTAGTCTTATAGTAAAGTTTGAAGTCTGGAAATGTGACACCTCCTGCCTTCTTTCTTTTGTTAAGGGTCATTTTGGCTATCCGTGGCCATTTATGTCTCCATAAGAATTTATATATTGTCATTTCCAGGTCTGAGAGGAATGATACTGGTAACATAATGGGTACTGCATTGAATCTGTAGATTGTCTTTGGTAGGATGGACATTTTAACAATGTTGATTCTTCCTATCCGTATTCATGGAATATTTTTCCATTTGTTTGTACATTTTGTAGAATTCTGCTGGAAAGTCATGCGGTCCAGAGATTTTTTTGTGTCTCCTAGGATTTCTTTTAGCAGTGTTCTGTAATTCTCATTGTAAAGGTCTTTCATTTCTCTGGTTAGGAAGATACCGAGGTATTTCATTTTTTTCATGGCTATTGTGAATGGGATTATGCTTTTCATTTGGGTCTCTGCCTGCTTGTTTTTGGTGTAAAGGAATGCAACTGTCTTTTGCACATGTATTTTGTACCCTGAGACTTCGCTAAAATCTGTTATCAGTGCACGAAAGTTTTTGACAGGTTGTCTTGGATTTTCAAAGTATAGGATCATATTATCAACAAAGAAGAATAACTTGACTTCCTCTTTTCCTGTTTGAATACCCTGATTTCCTTCTCTTATCTAATTGACCTAGTTAGGACTTCCAACACAATGTTGAACAAGAGGGGTGAGAGTGGCAGCCTTGTCCTGTCCCAGTTTTCAGGGGAAATATTTCCAGTTTCTGTCCATTTAGCAATATGTTAGCTGTGGGTCTATCGTAAATAGCACTTACTATTTTGAGGTAAGTTCCTCCTATACCTAGGTGTTTGAAGATTTTTATCAAGAAGGGATGCTGGATTTTATCAACAGTTTTTCTGTATCTAATGAGGATAATCATGTGGTTCTTGTTTTTACATCTGTTGATGTATTTAACTACATTTATAGTCTTGTGAATGTTGAACCAGCCCTGCATCCTGCTGATGAAGCCTACTTGGTCATAGTGGATGATTTTTGAGATATGTTTTTGGATCCGATTTGCTAGAATCTTACTGAGGATTTTTTCATCTATGTTCATAAGGGATATTGGCCTGTAGTTCTCTTTTTTTTTTTGTTGGATCTTTACCCGGTTTTGGTATCAGTGTGAAGTTAGCTTTGTGAAATGATTTGGGGAGAATTCCATCTTTCTCAATTGCCTGGAATATTTCCAATAAGATTGGTAAAAACTCCTCCTTGTATATTTTGTAGAATTCTGCTGGAAAGCCATCCGGTCCAGGGATTTTTTTTTGTAGGTAGTTTTCGTATGACAGAGTCAATTTCCTGGTTTGTTAAGGGTCTATTTAGTCTCAATGTCTTCTTGTTTCAACCTGGGGAGGTTGTGTGATTTCAGAAAATCCTTCATTTCATTTAGGTTGTCAAGTTTGTTTTCATATTGGTGTACATAGTAATCTCTGATAATCTTTTGGGTTTCTTTGGGGTTAGTTGTGATTTGATCGATGATCTATCTAGTACTCTTAGTGGGATGTTCAAGACCCTTGCTATCATAGTGTTAGAGTCAATATCTTTTTTCAGTTTACTTAGTAGTTGCTTTATAAATCTGGTGCTCCTGTGTTGGGTGCATATATGTTTAGGATTGATATTTCTTATTGATGGACTGAACCTTTTATCATTATGTAGTGTCCTTTTGCATCTTTTAAAATTTTTGTTAGCTTAAAGGTTGCTTTGTCTGATATTAAGATTGCAACTCCTGCCTTCTTTTGTGATCCATTTGCCTGGAAATTCTTTTTCCATCCATTAACTTTGAGTCTCTGTGTGTCCCTTCTAGTTTGATAAGTTTCCTGGATGTAGCAAATAATTGGGTCATGGTTTCTTATCCAATTTGCCATTTTTTGTCTTTTCAGTGGTGCATTTAGTCCATCTGCATTCTGGCTGATTATTGAATTGTAATTGTTTATCCCTGTCTTGAGGTTCTTATAAAGTTTTTTGTTTGTTTGCTTGTTTTCTTTTGGCTTTGGGGTTGATGTGTGTGTTTGTTTTCAAATTTCTTGTTGCACTGTATTCTCTGTTGATTCTGTGATCTGCTGTTCTCTTGGGAAGTATGTGGTCATTCTTTTTTTTTTTCTTTCTTCTGTGCTTAATACCTTTTTAAATGTCTCCTTTAAAGCTGATCTGGAAGCTGCATAATCTCTTAGGGTCTGGATGTCTGGGAAGGATTTTAATTCTCCATCACTGATGAAGCTGAATTTGACTGGATAAGAACTTCTTGGTTGAAATTGTTTGTCTTTGAGGACTTTAAATATAGGTCTGCAGTCCCTTCTTACTTATAGGGTTTCTGCTGATAAGTTTGTTGTTATTCTGGTTAATTTTCCTTGGTAGGTATTCTGACCTTTCTCTCTTGCTGTCCTTAGGATTTTTTTCTTTTGTGTCTACTTTGAGTAGGTGAATTACTATGTGTTTAGGGTTTGGTCTTCTTATTCGATGTCTTGTGAGAGTTCTCTGTATATCTTCTGCTTGGCTGGTCGCATCTCTGGTGAAATGGGGAAAGTTTCCTTAGAGTACCTCCTGGAATACTTGTTCAAGTTGTTCTCTATTTACCTTTCTGCTTCTGGGATAACAATCAGGCATAAGTTCGGCCTCTTGATTTAATTACACACATCTTGTAGGCTTTGTTCTTTCTTTCTGAGTCTTCTTTCTCTGATTTTTACAGATCTGGTAAATTCCATGTTCTGGTCTTCAAGTTCTGAGATTCTTTGATCAGCTATATTAATTCTGCTTTCCATGCTTGTCAACTTGTTATTTATTTCCTGGATGAAATATTTTATTGCCAAAATCTTTGTTACAAGTTCTTTCAGTGTTGCATCTTGTCTTTCTTGAGTCTTATTCACCCTTTTAATCCATTCCCTAATCCCTGTTGTATTCTGGGGCTAGTCTTTGGTGACTTCCATTGTTTGGGCACCAAGGTCTGTATTTTTCAGGAGTTTTGTTGTTGATACATTTGAGATTACTTGTGGTCTTCCTTTGTTTTTTACTCATTTGTGACAGATCTCTTGTTTTTCTCTTTAGTTCTGTTATTCAGTATCAGTGGGAGAGGCTTTCCCTTCTGATGTTTGCTCATTTCTCTATTCTTCCCAGATCTCAGCTCTGGATTTGTTCTATTTTTGAAATAGCATGGTTGATGGGAAGATTTGTTTCCTCTTGTAGTTTTTGTAATTCGAATAAAGTAGGGGATAGGGTGCCAGGATTCAGAAACTACTAGCAAATTACAATGTTCACTTATTGTGGTATGTGTTCCCTGAGACCCACTCCCCACCACCACTCTATATGACAATGCAAAGCAGAAACCAATTCAAAAAGCAATTGAACACACACACACACACAGACATACGAATACACCCCAAAACAAACTGGAATAACAACAAAGTGAAACAAAAACAACAAAAAAAACCCCAAGAAAACTAAACATACACACATATGCCTAGTAAAAAGTAAACAGAGAAGAAAAACAGAAAGACTGGGGGAAAAAAAGGAATTCAGATCAAACCCTCACACATATATTGACATACACCTTAAACTATAAAAAATGAAAATAAAACAAACCCCAAAGAGCAAAAACAAACCAACAACAATAAAGTTGAAAGATGAACACTCAATCATTCACATACACATATAAACAGAAAATGACAAATAAAAGAAGAAAGAAACAGAAAAACAAAAGAAAAAAATTGGGGGAGGATGCAGATCAAACCCTCACATACACATTCATGCACAAAGGAAACATATTTAATAAATAGATGAACTAACAATCAAATATTTTTTTTAAAAATTTAAAAATATAAAAAAATTTTTTTTAAACCTGCTCTCTTGTGGCAGGCTCTATAATTATTCCTTTATTCAAGTCTTTCTTACAGAGCCATCTCTTTCACTCTCTCCTGAGTGTCCAGAACAGGGAAGGAGAGGGGCAGTGGAGGTGGGTGAGGCTGCAGTCCTTACCTCCCACTCTCCTATGGGCAGGAAGTTCTCCTCTGGTGAGGAAGTTCGGCATTGTCTCTTTCCAGTATGTACCTTCATGGGGGGTGCCCCAGCCAGGCCTATCCTGGAATGGAGTTCTCCTATTGAGACTGAGGTCCAGGCTCCACCTGGGTTTGTCCTCTCAATTGTAACCCAGCTATGTGGATCTGATGTTCAGAGGATTTCTGGGTAGGTGGGGGTTTGGGTCAACCCCAGTCTCACCACTGATCTCTTTGGAGTTCTTCCTCATTCTTTCCTGGCCAGACCCTTTGTCCCCCACCTGGATCTCATAAAGATCGGGTCTGTTGCTCCCATGGTGAGCAAATCAGAACACTTTCCTGCTCCACCTTAAAGATGGTGGTGGGGTGCCTCTTTTGTCCTCTCCCATGATACTTTGCCTATGGACTCCCCCTGCAACCCCTGCTGCCAGTGCTTTGGCAGGTGCTGAAGTGGTGAGGCCAAGCCTGGAGCTGACAGCCTCTCCTGCTGCAGGGGTGAGGGAGAGCCTGGGGCTATAGTCTCTCCCGACTGCTCTTCACAGAAAAACATTTGTCTCTTTAAAAAAACTGGCACTTATTTTCTGCGACCTGGGAAGGGCCAGGGACCAAGCAGAGAAGCTGCAGCATCAGCTATTGCACCAGGGGTCTGGCCACTTGCTCCTGAACCCCCACTTAGACAGTCTGTCCCAGCGTTTTCTTCCCAGGAAGGGTTTTGTTGATTTTTTAAAAATAAAAGAAAGAAAATGGTGCTCGACTTCTGTGTCCTGGGAATTGCTAGGGTCAAACCCAGCAGCTAGGGCACCAGCTGCTGCTTCAGGAGATCCCTACCTGCTAGCTCCCTAGCCGTCACTTAGTCAGCCACTCACATGCCCACTCGTTTACCAGCATGTACACAGTATTTTCCATACTCTCACTCACTCACTCACATAGGGACTCGCATAGTCCAACTGGCTCAACCGCCATCTTCCCGATGTCCTCCAACTCTAAATTCTTATTAACCAAAAGGAAACATCTCTAAGATATAGAAATAAATAATAAATAATGCTTATAGGTTTTTCTAATAATACATTAAAATTTACATTAAAATCATATACTAAATTTCCTGATTTATTATATTTTAAGTGCAGTCATGTACCACAAAATGATGTTTTGGTCTACAATACACCGTATATAAGACAGTGTTCCCATTTGATAACAAAGCTGAAAATTTTCTATTGCCTAGTGATGTCATAGCCATGACAAGGTTTGGCATTACTCATTTGTTTGTGATGATGCTGGTGTAAACTTACTTCGCTGCTATTAATATATAATACAGCAATACAGTATGTAATGCTTCATAACAATAATAAATGATTGTTACTGGTTTATGTATTTACTCTTCTATGCATTTTATCTTTCTAGTAGAGAAAATTATTTCTACACATATAATATGCACATGTACATATATGTGTGTATGTATGTATATTTATTTATATGCATATGTATATATGTTTGTATTACCGCAAAATAGCTTCAGGCAAGTCCTTCAGGATGAATTCCAGAGGAAGGTATTGTTTTAGGACATGACAGCTCCATGCATGTTACTGAACCTGGAGACCTACCAGTGAGACAGAAAGAGGAGGTAGAAGACTGATATTGATAAACTTGACTGTTGTAGGTCTAGGGTAATACAGAATAAGAATATGGAACAATAAAAATTTTTGTGCAGGTGAGCAACGTGTTTGTGTTTTAAGCTGAAAGTTATGACAAAAGAGTCAAAAACTATTTTTAAAAGTCTATGAGACAATAACTTGGGAAATAACTTGGACAAGAAAACATGTTACAGTAAGCTAAGGTTAATTTATTTTTAAGAAAATATTTTGTAAATTCAATGAAGTCTAAGTATACAGTGTTTCTAAGTATACAGCAGAGTGTGTAGTAACATCCCAGGCCTTCACATACACTCATCACTTGCCCACTGACTCACTCAGAGCAGCCTTTAGTCCTAAAAGCGCCATTCTTAGTAATTGCTCTATACAGGAACAGTATACTATTTTTAATTTAATATTTTTATTTTTGCTGCACATTTTCTAGGTTTGCATATGTTTAAGCAAACAAATTTTTTACCATTGCATTGCAATAGCAATTATCTACAGTATTCAGTATGCTGGACTGGTTTGTAGCCTAGGAGCAATAGGCTATACCAAATATCCTAGGAGATGCAATAGATCATACCATCCAAGCTTGTGGAAGTACTCTCTATGAAGTCTGTAAATCGACAAAAGTATTTAATGACATGTATTTTACACTGTCTCCCTGTCATTAAGCAACACTTGACTGTGTACTACAGCATGGTCAGCTTTTCTAATATTTGATGTATATTTTATCATTTCTTTCCAAATAAAATGTTTCTATGATGTTTCTGATTCTGAGTTATGCTAGCTTTTTGAAATTATTAAGTGAGGGTTTTTTTTTATATACTGGTACATTATGAATAATATTAAAGCTGTTATGTCAATTTTTGTTTTTATACAAAAGCATCTATTTGATTAAGTTTTAAAATCCATTTATCCAAATTTGTACATCCCTTTCCTTTATATGATTTTATTTCCTTTCATATCTGTGGTTATATGTCACTTATTTTTAAACTTTGTATGCATAGGCAGGCATTGGTATTTAACATTTAAGACAGACCAATATCATTTCCTTCAGGTTATATTTTGATCGTTATGTTGATTTTGCATATTTTGACTTAATTATTTTTATATTCAAAAGAAAAGAATATCCAAATAAAAATGTGAAGTCCTAGTAAATGCAATATATTTAACACAAACAACAAATATGTATAATCAAAGCTAAGAAACTTAGATTTAGTCCTGGATACCTATGACTTCGAATAATTTACTTAATTAATTTTCTGTATAACTTACATAATGTTTGTCATTACAGCTTTTATTTTAGTAATACCACTTGAAATGAAAATAGTTCCCTGAGGAGATAGACATGTGTGTGCATGTGTGTGCGTGTTCTCTTTTTTATTTTAATAAAATACTTTTAGAAATGATAATGTAAAATTGAAATTTTAGCTTAATATCTAATAGAACTTTGATTTTGGCAAATGTATATTAAAATACTTCAGAGGTCTGACACATTTTTCCTACCTTAATAAGAGGTTTTATCCAAATCTCATTAACTCTGTCAATATGACCATAAGTACATCCTCAATGGGAAAACCTTCCTAGAACTTTCCAATTTGATTAACACCTTACATTTTTCTCATTTGATTAAATACTTTACATTGAACGAAAAACTGAAGGGAGCCCTTTTTTGCACCAAAAAAGTTATTAACCCTTTCATGTGTGGCAAGCATCAATATGTGTTCAAATTTAGATTTCTCTGATGCAATTCTCTTTGACTGACATGGTACTTATGGAGTGTCCAAAACTGTTCTTGCAAGTTATAGATTAACAAAATTAATGCATTTTAAATTATTAAAATTCTTCAAATACAGGAGGATATTCAGATAAAATTTTTTTTAAAAATGAGTGCAATGAATTGGATAGTCTATAATGCACAGATGTATAGACTTTTTAAAAACTATTGATACTGGACTCTTGATAATATTGAGGACAACAACTATTATTTCTATCCAAAATCAGTACTGACTTAGGTAACATGAACTCCAACATATCAAGATTTATGTGATATTTCCAGTTATGTGAGAAGCGTTATAGTACAATGATTTGCACGTTGGTTTGGAATTAGAAAGACCTAGTAGTTTTGTCACTTACCACTTCTTTGAGGAAAAGTAAATTATTTATTTACATAAGTGGTAATAGGAACAACACTTGTAACATAATCTCCAATATTACAGAGAACATGCCTTGATACACAATCTGCTACATATGGGTATTTTAGTTCCTTGATTTAGAAAATAAGTATAATAATACCTTCTTTAAAGAAGGAAATAATGCATGTCCACATGTAGTGCCTGATAAGTGTCCTTATGCTTTACACTATCAATTGGGGTTACGTTGAAAAGAATGAGCATGACAAGAACAGTTTGAATTCAGCCTCAAATGATATAACAATTTTTGCATCTTTTTCTTTAAATATTTTAAAACCTGTAAGCAGAGTTTACAAGAACAAAATACAATTACTATTATAACAAATAGAACAAATTCTTTTGCTATCTTGATAATAAACTTGAAATAGTTTATTCACTTGGGAATTATTTTAACTGCAAGAGTTTATTCTGCAATAAATCTATTCTGACTGCTCTATAGAAAACTGGCTAGAGGTGTTGCATCTTAAAATCAGACAGTCTGCCAATTTAGACGATTTTAGACTTTGAGTATTTTCTAATAAAATACTTAGATGTCGAAGTATTATTGGAACCCCAATTCTTAATTCAATCACACATTTCACATTTTCGCATATTTCAGCAAATCGGGAATTTTTCATTGGTAAGAAAAAAGTTGTTCATGGCCAAAAATATCAATCGGCCTCATCTTCAGAGTAATCCTACAAACTCATGGAAAATTGGTAAACCTTTTTGACTTTTATATAAGTCTCAATGTATCACCTAAAAAAGCTTGTTAAAAGCAACTCAAAACCAGTGTTGCCAAGTTCTTGTATGTATTTAAGCTTGAACTGACTCAATACAATTCTTTTTCGGTCTACAGAAATATGGCCTTCAAGGAAGGTCATTGAATTGTATTCTGTGATAGTGAACTGTTCATTCAGTTTTAAATCAGCAACCATGTAAACCCATTTGATCAAATAATATGCCTTAAATACATTTTGATTTGAAATAATTCTATTTAAAAAGCTCATGTTTTCTATAAAATTGTCATCAAAGATAGTACCTACAATGTTGCTCAATTTTTTTCTTTGGACTTTATTTTTTTCAAAGCAGATTTAGGTTCAAAGCAAAATTGAGAGGATAAGATGGAACAAAAATTTATCATATAGCTCCTGACTTCACACATGCTTAGCTTCCTCCATTATCAATTTCCCTTACCAGAAGGAATATTTGTTACAATTGATGAACATACATTAATACATTATAATCACTAAAAGACCACACTTTACATTAGGTTCACTCTTGGTGTTGTATGAGTCTGGACGCATGTATAATGCATATAAACATGTGTAATGACATAATATATCACCATGGTAGCATACATATATCACCATGGTAACATACATGGTACCTACAATGTCCTTAAAATTATTTTTCTGACTATTCATGCCTCCCACCTCCACTCCACCCCTTGGCAACTAATGCCCTTCTGTTGTTTCCAGTTTTTCCTTTTCCAGAATGACATGTAGTTGGAATCCTAGAACATATAAACTTTCTAGATTGGCTCTTTCACTTAGTTATATGCATTTACGAGTTCTTCCTGTCTTGATAGCATATTTCTTTTTAGTGCTGAGTAATATTCCATTATATGGATGTACTATCGTTGATTCATTCATCACTAAAGAACATTCTGGCTGTTTCCAAGTTTTGACAATTATGAATAAAGTTGCTATAAGCATATGTATGCAGGCTTTTGTGTAGACATACATTATCAACTCCTTTGGGTTGCACCAAGAAGTGCAATTGTCAGATAATATGGTAAGAGTATGTTTATTTTTGTAAAAAATCAAACTGCTTCCCAAAGTGGCTGTGTGATTTTGCCTTCCCATCAACAGTTAATGAGAGTTTTTGTTGTTCCATGTCCTTGCCAGCCTTTGGTGCTATCAGTCTTCTGGATTTCAACCATTTTAATCAGTAGTAAAATCTAATTGTTGTTTTAATTTACATTTCCCTGATGACATAAAATATGGAGAATTTTTTTATATGTTCATTTCCCATTTGTATTTCCTCTTTGACCAGGTATCTGTTCAAATTTTTGGTCCATTTATTAATCAGGATTCTTTTTTGTTTTTTGTTTTTGTGTGTGTGTTTTTCCCTTACTGTTGAGTTTTAACAGTTCTTTGTATATTTGGAATAACAGTCTTTTGCCAAATTTATCTTTTGCACATATTTTCTCCTGATACACAGAATGTCTTCTGATTCTCTTGACTTTGTGTTTTACAGAAAAGTTGCATAACTTTGATGAATTTCAATATTTCAATTATTTATTTTAATAAATAAAATATTTATTAATATTTATTAGTGAATCACGACTTTGACTTTGGTGTTATATCTAAAAAGTCATTGCCATACTCAAGGTCATCTAGAGTTTCTCCTTTGTTATCTTCTAGGAATTTTATAGTTTTACATTTTACATTTAGGCCTATTATCTATTTTTGGTTGATTTTTTTCATGAAATGTGCAAGATCTGTGTATAGATCTTTTTCCAGGTCCTGATGTTACATCACCAGAAACACTATCTTTGCTACATTATATTGCCTTTGTTCCTTTATCAGAGATCAGTTGACTATATTTGTGTGGGTTTATTTTTTAGCTCATTATTCTCTTCCATTGATCTATGTCTTTGTTTTGGCAGTATCAGACTGTGTAACCACTCTACCTTTAGAGTTAGTCTTAAAGTTTAGTAGTTTTAGTCTTCCAACTTTTTTCTTCTTTTTCAATATTGTTTTTGGCAATTTGGGGTCTTTTGTCTTTTCACATAAGCATTATAATTGGATTGTCAATACTCACAACATAACTTGCAGGAATTTGGTGAGGGCTGCATGGAATCTATACATCAGGTTGGGAAGAACTGATATCTCAGAAATATTGAGTCTTCCTATTCATTATCAAAGCATGAAATATATTTCCATTTATTTAGTCATTTATCAGAACTGTACAAGACTTCTATGAGCCTTATATTCTTATGAGGCTTATATTCTTTTTTTGCATAAGGCAAGCATAAATTTAATACCCTTTACTCAGCTGTAAGATCACCATAAAATTTCTTCCCAGAAACTTCTTTATGACTAACTGCTCTCCTCTTCAAGTTCTCCAAAATCTCATTTTAAATATTTAAACCTTTCTTTTCAAATTGGCTTTTAGTATCATTATTGTCTTCCTTATTTTAAAATAACAAATGCAATGCTTTAAAACACATATACTATTATATCTACCAAACATCTTGGAGAAGGTATTTATCTGCTTGTTTTGTCTATTTTTCTGTCATTTTTTTCTACTTGTATGCATTTTTATACCTCCTACAGTTAAACTTGCATTTGTCTTTCCATAATTCCATATCCCCTCCCCTACCTTGGGGAAGTGAATCTCCTCTCTCTCTCTTTAATTTAGTTTTTAAATAAACTATCTTTTCTAATCTTAAAAAAAAAAAAACTAGTTTTAAAATTTTAAGATAAAATTCTGTACTGGCATGGCAGCTCATGCCTGTAGTTTCAGCTATTCAGGGGGCTGAGGCAACAGGATCGCTTCAGACCAGGAGTTTGAGGCTGCAATAAGCTATGATCATATTACTGCACACCAACCTGGAGGAAACATTGAGACCTTTCTTTTAGAAAACAAAAATACAATAAAAAATAATAACATTATAGTTGCTTATTCATTAGTTTACCATTAAACAAAATTTAAAATACATATGAATAAGCATGGTAAATATTTGCATTTTCAAGTGTGTGTGCATGCCTACGTATGTACAGTACTTATATGAGTTTGCATATATCAGTGTGCATAAGTTATGTGTATGTGAGAAGGAGGAGTGGAAAGAGAAAAAGTGATATTAATGTTGTAATTTTGTAATTGTTGACAATAAGTTCTATTTTAGACATTCAAAGGATGTGTATAATTGGAAGTAGCTTAGTTGGGAGCGATATGAATTTGAGACTCAATCTCATTTGAATAATATTTAAAAAACTACAAATTGCCTTAGATAAGTCAGATAAAGTCTAAATAGTAAGAACAATTAATGTTTAGTGCACCTGTGAGCCTGAAATTTAGGCAAGCATGCATTCCATATTGGGAGTTGGCCATCCAGAAGGAAATTTAAAAATAGCAGTGTCTTGGAAATAAAAGGAAGAAAATGCTTTAACGATGCAGTGACACCTAAATCGAATGTTCTCTACAACTCTCGGCCCCAGTTTTTGGATGTTTTCTTTTTCAATCATTCTCCTTAGCCATTTCTGATGAGAGCATTGAAGAGGATGACCTACTTGGTAATTCTGCTTTCTAAATATGGAAAATTGAGCACCAGGAGTAAAACATACAAAAGTCAGTGTTGCTTTTATTCCGGATGACTTAGTCTATTGAAAATACACCTCCCTCAAACACTGTGAATTTCCAGGTGTTTTATTCAAATCAACACCTTTTACATAAAGTCATGCTTATAATTCTTCCTGAGACATTTATGACTATAGATTTAATTATAATTATTTGAAATAAGAACACTTAATACCTACTTTCTTAACAATTTCCAAGAATACAATGCACTGCTGTTAACTATAGTCACAATGTTGTATAATAGATTTCTTGAACTTATTCTTTTCATCTAACTGAAAGTTTGTATTCTTTGACCAACAGCAACCCAACTTTCCTGCTCTCAGCCCTTGATAGCTACCCTTCTTCTTGCTACTTCTATGAGTCTAATTTCTTTAAGTTTTGCATATAAGTAAGATTAATGTATATGTTAATTATCTCAATTTAGTCCTTCCACATCATATACATTTTTCAAAATGACATGCTTTTACCATAAATGTATATAATTTTTATCAATTATTATCAATTAAAAGATGCCAGGCATGGTGGCTCACGCCTGTAATCCCAGCACTTTGGAAGATGGAGGCGAGAGGATTGCCTGAACCCATGGATTTGAGAACAGCCCAGACAATATGGCCAGACCTCGTCTCCACAATAAGTCAAAAAATTAGCCGGGCGTGGTGGTGAGCACTTGTGGTTCGAGTTACTTGGAAGAGTAATGTGGAAGGATCACCTGAACCAAGCAGGTCAAGGCTTTGGTGCACTTGAGCGTGACCCTGCACTGTTTCCTGGGCGACAGAGTGAGATTCTCAGAAGGATTGCCTGAGCCCAGCAGGCTGAGGAAACTGTGGTTGTGATCCTGCCAGTGCACTCCAACTGGGGCAACAAAGTGAGACTTTGACTAAAAAAAAAAAAAAAAAAAAAATTAAACAAAGCATGAAATTATGGTCGAGTGCGGTGGCTCATGCCTATAATCTCAACACTTTGGGAGACCAAGGTGGGAGGATTTCAAGACCAACCTAGGCAACATAGCAAGGACCTCCTTTGTACCAAAAAGAAAAAAAATCAAAATATTAGCCAGGCATGGTGGCATGCACCTGCAGTCTCAGCAACAGAACTTGGGAGGAAGGAGGATCACATTGAGCCCAGGAGGTCAAGACTGTGTTAAGCTATGAGTGTGCCATGGCACTCCACCGTGAGTGATAAAGATCCCAACAACAACAATAAAAACAAGAAAAGTATGCTTATAGGAGCCTACTCTAGTTTCTTCTACAGAATTTAAAATAGTGTTAGCAAATGATTCAGAATCATAACAGAATATGCTTCATGTTTCATCCAACATATTTTTAGTAAAATGTTAATGTTAGAGTTACCTTAAATGATCAAAAAAAAAAATTAAAGGGCAATTTACAAAAAATGGGTATGCACATTTTTAAAAAGGCATATCTTATTTGTAAATTGCAGATTAAATGCTTTTATGTTCAACAATGACTGCTTATTTTGGGGGAAAGCAAATGAAGTACTTTACTTAAATATTCTTAGTTTTGCATAAGTTTTTAAAGATCCATGTAGAAAATGTGTTTTTTTCAATCCATTCACTAAGCAAGCAAATCAGTTTAGCCATAAAAGGCATGAATTAAGAAAATACAGACATTTTCATCCAATAAATGTCATTAGACTTGACAGTAAATTTAAACTTGAATATGAGGAACATATTAATATAAACTAATACATTTTTGTTTTTAGTCAAAGCAGTATTAACTTTGTTGCTACATAAAATATATCAAATATTTTCAATATCAATAAAACATACTAAATAATTTTAATACAGTAATCAAATAATTGAATGGTAATTTACACATTTAAAATTGTGGTGTAGATATTTTGCGGGCAAACAGACCATTATTAAGTGAAAATACAATCTATTAAATATGCATAATTTCACTCTGGAATAAGAGTATAGCTTTTACTCTATATTATATATATGTCTACATAATTTTTAAAAGTATATATACATAAGCATTTATACTTCCTTATATATTTGACATTTATTTTGTGAAATAAACACAGTAATTAATATGAAAAATAGATTAACTAGAGAAGATTAACATTAATCCTACTAGAATGTATGTCCTATGAAGATGAGAGTATTTTTTTCTGTTTTATTAAATGATGTATTCAAATATTATCAGTAGCTGGCACATAGTACTTAATAAATATGGAATACCTAAGAATTGAGTAACTAGATTTTTATCTATATGTGTATATCTATGTAGACATTTACATCTATATGTATATATTTATATCTAGATGTACAAAGTTTAAATCTTATGGCTTTTCTATATTTTTGAAATATTATATTTTTACAATTTTATGTTCCATATTTATTTTTCTTGCAAAAATATATTATTCTTATACTCTTGAAGTGCTTTTTAAATTTTATAAAACAAACATTTAATAAGCATAACGTTAATTCTGTCGAAGTTTATTTAATTCTTCTTACTATAAGAGTTTAAAATATAATAGACTTCATTGTCTTCTGATTTATAGCCAAGTAAATGCATTCAATAAGCATACTATGTTTTCTCTGAGTTTTTGATTTTAGAACTGATACAAATTAATTTTATACTGACTAAAATTTGCATTAAAGATAAACATTAAGTATCTTAAGTAAGGATGAAAACATGTTGTAGATATCAAGAACTAGATCAGATAATTTGGAATAATCTTTTAAATATGTGCAAAATATATAAAAGTCTCATGAAACATATTTATATTTAAAACAACTGTAAGGTAATCATTAGGATTGCTGAAACATAATTTACTTTCTGTGCAGAATATGCACTATCCTTCTCTGACTGCTTTGAAGTCAATTGTGTCCATTTGACTAACTTTGGCAAACCAAGTATAAGAAGAAAAGTGTGTCACTTTCCACTAAGATGTACTATCCACAAATTGATGATTGTGGGATCACCGGGGCAGGTGGATCTGCCATCACCTAGATTCCATTGTAACTATGTTGAACAGAGCAGATTTTCTTGTTGAATTTTAATAGAAAAAAAGTTTGAGGAAGATATTGAAATTTAGTATAGTAATCCACCAAGATGTTGGACTTAAATACAACCATGCAAAACCTAGAAATATCTGACTGATGCAAACATGCTACGACTACATAACACGAATCTGCCTTGAGTGACTAGCATGGTATTCAAAATTCCAAAACAAACTTCATTAGGGACTCATTTGGTCCAAGAGAGTCTTTGCACATAATGGTTTTCTAATCTGAAAGAGAAAGCATATTCACTTAGCCCATACAGGAGGACTGGTTGTCTGACCCTTTGCTGGCAGGCAGCCTTTCACCATGATATCATAATGCTTGTTTTCCTTGTTATAACATAGACTTTAAATATTAAAATTGGTTTCAGTAAATTTTCTCTTATAATTGAAATATGATTAAGTGCAATCATTAGTGTAATTTCTATTCAAATAACTCTGTTCATTATTCCTCTGAATCTCTAAATTATGTTTTAATAAATTTGACTCTCTTTGCTGAAGTTTAGTTATTAGTGTTCAAATTTGTATTTCACCTTATAGAGCTTACTTTTATCTGTATCTAAACTATTATTAAACAAGTCATTGCCTTTTTTCCTCAACTATCATTATTTTTGTATCTAAAAATTACTATTGATTTGTTTTACTCCTGTGTGTACCTGAATATTTTTGATTGCCTAATTTTTAGTTTGTTTCTTATTCTTTTATTTTATTTTTATTATTTAAAATATTAAATATCATCAATGTATGTTGTGGTACTATTGTAGCCAACATCTTAAGGCTTTCTATGATTTACACATTTTGTGGTAATATTTGCATAAAATATATGTTTATTTCTTGTATATTTTGCCAGTTGTTTGTGTTTATGTGTGGGCTTAAGTTTATATTTATACACCTTTACAATATAAATCTGAACTCATTTTGTTTTGGTTGTTTTACTCCAAAATGATGTATTTTCTTCACCAACAAACACAATTTATAAAAAAGAACTTTAAATTAAAATCTTACCATGTTTCTTTAGATATACAGGTAGTAGAAATTTGAAAATTTGAAAGACTTAAATCCAAATATGTTAGAATGACTAATTTTTGTTAAAATTTTTAAATAGGAACTTAATCTTTTAATCTTACCTAGTGCCCAGGTCAAAAAGACAAATTAGCTGTCTGGCTCCTTTCCTAAGGTGATGATGATGACAATGATAATGATGATGATGATAGTGATAATGGTAGTGATGTGTCACCATTTCATTGATTGTGATTTTCATGCCATGTTTTTGACCACTTTCCCTATTCACCCGATCTAACCATGAGTGAGGTTTTTTTTTTCCTCATATGAAAACAGTCCTCAAAGAGAAATGTTTTGCTGTTGTAGAAGAGGTGAAACAGAAACTGCAGAAGCACTAAAAGGTATCAAAATTGACAAATTCAAAAACAATTTTGAGCAGTGGAAAAAGCATCTCGATAGGTGTATTGCATTAAATGAGGTGTATGTTTTGACTACTTTGCATGCACCTTTTTTCTCAAATCCTCAATGCAGTCATTAAAATTCTGTACAACCTTAAATATTGTTTAGGTTATAATGTGTCATATTGTATAACAACTATTTATTCACTGATTGCTCTGTGGGCTGAGGAATTTGGGCATTCCTAAACTGAGGAATTTTGAGCTGTTCCCATCTGGGATCACTCATGTAATTCCAGTAATTTGGTGGCTAGATTGTGACTAGATGGTATAAGAAGCCCTCACACACATGTCTAGATACTGCCAATAATGGTTAGCTGGGCTTCTCTCTTTCTTTATGAGGTCTTTCATCATAGAGGCTTAACTCAGCTTTTTTCCAGGAGGGCCTCAGGTCTGGGGTTTCAACTAAGCATGAACAGAAGCTATAAGTCCTCTTGAGGTCCAGATTTGAAATTCACATGCCATCATTTCTACAAAATTCTATAAGTTAAAGCAAATCATATTTCAGTGACAAACAAAGGGTTAGGGAAATACGAGAGTGGACCACCCAGAAACGGAAGTTATTTTTTTGGAGAGTGGACCCCTTGTAGTACAGACTTCCTTTGCTAGGTGAGTGTTCTAGGAACCCATTGGGATCAGTGTAAGCTAGCATTGATATGAGAGGCTACATTCTGTTTCAATGAATTTTTTTTTTTTAGAGATTCTTTCAGCACATTTTTCCATTCCATGCTGAATTATTTACAGGAGCACCTGCCCACATCTCTCTGAGTGTTCAGCAGTTTTTGACCACCTTCCCTATTCACCCAATCTAACCAATGAGGGAGTTTTTTCTCAAATGAAAACAGTTCTCAAAGGGAAATGTTTTGCTGTTGTAGAAGAGGTGAAACAGAAACTGCAGAAGCACTAAAAGGTAACAAAATTGACAAATTCAAAAACTATTTTGAGCAGTGGAAGAAGCATCTCAAAAGGTGTATTGCATTAAATGAAGTGTATTTGAAGGTGATTGAAGTTTAAACATATAAGAATAAATACGCAATTTTTATAAATAAATTCCAGTTTTTTGCATCCCCTCTTAGTCTTCATTTCTTCAAAAGAGGAACTGCAAAGTTGCATTGCAAATGAACATGCATTATAGCGATGAAAGGAATTTGTGGCTATTGTTGAAATCCACCTCAAACAAAATATAAGAAGAGATATTAAGAACACATAAACATAACAATATTAGTGTTAAGATTATATGAGCCGGGCTCGGTGACTCAGCCTGTAATCCCGCGCCTTGGGAGGCTGAGGTGAGTGGATTGCCTGAGCCCGCGGGTTCGACACCCGCCTGGGCAACTTGGCGAGACCTCATCTATACAATAAATCAAAAAATCAGCCGGGCATGGTAGCTCGTGCCTGTAATTCCGCCTACTCGGAAGGCTGAGGTGGAAGAATCGCTGGAGCCCAGTGGGTCGAGGTTGCAGTGGCTGGGAGCGGCCACTGCACTCCAGTCTGGGCAGCAGAGTAAGACTCCAACTCAAACAAAAAAAAAAGATTATATGAAAAAATATAGCAGATCAAAAATACAATTTTCTAAAAGTACAATGTAAACTGATAATTCATAGCAAAACAGACTGCAAAATTTGAATAAATATGTGGAAGATATTAAACAACATTGATAATCAGAAGTATATAAAATAAAGACTTAAATATTCAACAATTCATTGGTAAATTAATGAATCTATCTAAATTGTGTTGGCAATAAATGAACAAAGGATGACTTTTTATATGATGTTGATGAAGTTAAAATTTGGAGCAATTGCTTTGAAAGCACTTTGCAAATGGCAGTGTTGTAGGCAGTATCTGAAATAGGTCTGTGAATGCCCACTTCTTTGGACTTCATACCTTTGTGTAATCCCTTCTGTGACAGAATATTTTGGGGAAATTATTACACAGCAATAGATAACCAACACAGCTAGTAAACGTGAGTGGTCTCATGTCATTTGACAACAAACCCAGTTCTGACTATATGCTGTAAAAACAATGAGGCCGATGTAACTTGAGAAATGGATTAAATAATGGATAACTCATTAAATAAACTTTATTGAACACAGATCAACCTAAACACAAAATTGAGTAAAACCAAAAAATTGTAAAATTTCATATACCAATAATTTTATTTCTGCCCATTAAAGTAACAAAACATAACATATTTTACACAAATCTATACATAAATAGCAAAAATGTTATAATATTAATCCATCGTATAAACAACATCACCAAATAGTGCTTAAATGAAGGCTCATTGAGGGGTCAAACAAAGCAGCATTTCATTTATAATATTTTATGTTTCTAAAATAGTAGGCTTGATGCAAATGTGGCAAAATGCTATTTAGTTCTTTTACATCTCTGTAGGAAATGTATAGATATTTATGTTCTGTTTTTTCTTGTTCAAAATATTCATTGTTTTAGAAAATAATTTTAATAAGGGAAATAAAAATTGCAAATGCAATAGATTAATATGAAATTGATATAAATGCTATAAAATAAAAACAAAATACTGGCAATAAAAACACTTACATTTGGTCTAGGGAAGTTACAGGAAGCACAAATTAGATACCGATCTTGTTTATTGTAGTAATCTGATGACAACAATATCAGCAGCCATAATACATCAAATAATTTCCAAGACATTAAACAAACAAATTGTTTATATAGAGTGATGTAAACAAATCATTTATATGTCTATTGCACACAGTGCATCTCTAAACTATGCCTCAGAGACATCCAGTAAATAGTACAATATACAGTAAATCTATCATATTTTGTTATTGTTGGAAAAAAACACTTAAAATGATATATAATGCACAATAATAAAAACTAAATTATTCAGTCATGAAAATCTGACATCTAGAAATATTAATACCATTATGCTAATTAGTGAGTAACATAATTATTCAAAATTTTAGTCATTTGATATGTAATAAATTACTTTAAAGATGAGCAGTCTTGGAATTTTTTTATGATTTGTTTGTTTTTTGTACCACCTAGATAAACTTTCCAGGTTATATATATTATATATATATTTTTAAATAATTTGTTTCTTTTTTTAGCTTCTAAATTACTAAAATGAGAACACATATTGTATCAAAATATTATTTTGACTTGTATATATTTTCTACAGTTACAAAAACCATTACAATAATAAAGATACCATCTGCCTTGCCTTTGTTTTGTTTTCCATTAAAGATTGTTTAATAAACAAGACCAATAACATCTGACTTTAAGAAAATACTTGTGGCTGTCTATAAACAAGATAATTTATGCACATTAGAAGCAAGGTAGAAGTGATCAATATGACTGTAGGAATTCTCAAATCCTTCATAGCTTACTAGTGACTTTTCAAGATTTACTTTTATACATTTTAATAAAGAGTATAACTATTAAAATTGAATTTACCCCAAGGTTTATAGTGTGTGAATTTGTCATGAAGCATTTATACCTTCACATTAAGACATAATTTTGAAAATATGTATTAGAAGCAGCAATATACATGTGATATTGGGGGAAAAAAGGAGTTGGTCCCAGAATCGACAGGGATAACATGGAGGAGCAAATTTGCATAATTTATACACTTAGTGTAGATTGCAATAATGGCCCAAATTCCTTACCACAACATCTATCCATAACTTTTTCTGTGTATGTTTTCAATGTTCTCCTGCTGTGAACAGGTATAATTCTCTGTCCCTATGCTCAGTTTGTGATTAGGTTTTTGTCAATAACCTGGTGCCAGCAATGTCTTGAAAAGTTTTGCAAGATTCAACTTACTAGTTCTGAAACTTCTGACCTTCCCATGTTAAGAGATGCCTAGTCTGCCTGATGGTGCTGTGAGGAGAATGAATAACACCAGAAGCAGAGAAGTATCAACTAAGGTGTCCCAGTCAAACCAAACCTAGACCAGAGCCCTGACCAAACTTTGGACACATAAGTGATATAGACAACCACTGACACTTGAGCAAACTCAAGAAAGATATTTAATTGACAGAAAATGTAATGTCTTAAAAGAGAGCATGGGTAAGTTTAACCAGTAAGTAAAATCTTAAAGTCCAATATAAATACTTATAAAGGAAACTATGCAAATCATATCTAAAAGCCTGGATTTATTTACTCTTCAAAAAGTTATTAGAAGAGTTTTAGTTATCATAAATATTATCAGACCAGAAAGCATGTATAGAACATATATATCTCTAAGAAGGATGGGGGTCTCAGAAATTATGCTATGATTTCCCCAAAGGATCAAAATGTTTAAGAGATGATGGAGAAATATCTTCACATACCAGTTAGTACAGCATGCACACAAAGAAGAATTTGGGGAACATTCTGTTTGGTACTGAATGTTTATAGCAAGTTCTTTTTTTTTTTCTGCATTTTTTTTCACTTTTAAACTTTTTATTCTAAAATTGTGGGGTACAATCCAGGTTAGGTATACAAATATTCATTGTGTAGGTATCCTTATTGATGAGGTGTGCCCACCCTTCCCCAGACAGATTACCACTACTGTCAATCCAACCTCCCCGACCCCCATGTCCCCGCAGTTTCCCGCTACTGTCAATCCTTTTCTTATAGTATTACAATAGTTGTTCAAGGTCCACTTATGAGTGAGAACATGTGATACTCAGTTCTTTGTTTCTGTGAAAGATCACTCAGTATTATAGACTCTAAATCCATCCAGGTTGCTGCAAAGTTCATGATTTTGTTCGTTATGGCTGCATAATATTTCATTGTGTATATGTAGTATACGTACCACATTTTTTTATAGCAAGTTCTTACAAAAAATCTGAGAGAACTCCAGCTTGATCGACTCCAAGCATTATTGAGTGGTCTTCAAAGTTTCAGGTGCATTGAGGAAACATTTTTGAAAGTGTTATTGAAATGATATTCAAATGGAACATTTTACAAAAATAAGTCAAAATTTAAAAAGAAAGGCAGGACACATATATATGAAGTTCAAAACCAACTTTGAAAGTTGGTCATTTGGCATAATATCTAAGATCAGATTGTCTAAATCAGAAAATGGATCTGTGGCAGATTTGTTGAAACAGTGTATAGTTTTGACAGAGACACCTGTTTAATTTAATCCTACTTTGCTTAGTTGGTCTCTTTCTTTACATCGATCTCAATGCTTTTGCATATTTTTTTTTTCTTTTAGAAGATTATCATCTGTATTTATGCAGGAATTTTTCTACTGAAAAAAAAAAGTTTTTCTTTCACAGGCCTGTATCTTCAGTGACTAGAAAAGAGACCTTCATATCCAGTTATTTAATAAAAATTGACTGATGGAAGATTTCCTGCCTGAATATTATAGACAGAAGAATCAGAGCAACTACAAAAGAAAAATTTCTTTTTAAAGTTAGACTCTAAATTTTTCTCTAACACAGCATTGACTAATATTACTTAACTGTGCAATGACCTCTACGTTAGATCACTCACAATATAGGAGTCATGAAACAAGATGAAATGGACAAAAGTTTTAGAAAAATATAAATGATCAAGAGTTAATAAAAATAGATTAAGTAAATAATTAATAACTTGGAAATATTATCATAATTTTAAAAATATATCATTAATAAAATACCTAAATTTGAGTTTCCTTTATTAAAGTATTTCAAATGTTTCAAAGTTATGAATGTTCTATGTCATTTAAAGTGACCCACCAGGTATAGGGTGATTGAGGGTTTCTTATGGAAGGTCGATTTCTAGATCTTTTAGGAATCGCCACACTGCTTTCCACAGTGTAATAGTTTACACTCCCACCAACAGTGTAGAAGTGTTCCCTTTTTTTCGAATCCTCTCTAGTATCTGTTTTTGAGTTATTGATGATGGCCATCCTTATTGGAGTTAGGTGGTATCTCAGTGTGCTTTTAATTTGCATTCCTTTGATGACTTGTGAGGCTGAACAGTTTTCATGTATCTTTTGGCTGTTCATACCTCTTCTTTTGAGAAGTGTTTATTCATATCTTTTAACCACTTTGTAATGGAGCTTTTTTTTTTTTTTTCTTTTTAACATGTTTGAGTTCCTTGTAGTTCTTAGACGTTAGGCCTTTGTTAGATAAACACTTGGCAAATATTTTTTCCCAGTCTGTGGACTGTCTTCCCATGCTCTCAATGGTTTATTTTGGCCTTGCAGAAGCTTGTCAGTATGATGAGGTCCCACCTGTCTAGCTTATATCCCTTATGGCATGGACACTTGGGGTTTTGATCAGGAATTGGTTGCCAGTTCCAATTTCTATAAGGATGTCTCCTTCATTTTCTAAGATTCTTATAGATTGAAGTTTTATACTTAGGCTTTTGATCTATTTAGAGTTGATTTTTGTGTATGGTGATAGGTAGGGGTCTTGTTTTAATCTTCTGCATGTAGTCAGCCAGTTTTTCCAGCACCATTTATTGAATAGGTTTTTTCCCCAGCAATTAATGGTGAAGGCTTTGTCGAAGATGAGTGGGTTGAGAATTTGAGGTTTTGCTTCAGGAATCTCTATCCTGTTCCATTGGTCTGTATGCCTGTTCTTGTACCAATTCTAGTATGTTTTGATTATTGTAGGTTTATAATACAGTTTAAAGTCTGAGTGTGTGATACCTCTCACTTTCTTTATTTTTTATTTTTTATTTTTGCTGAGGATGGTTTTGGCTGTTTGTGGCCGTTTATGATTCCATATGAATTCCCATTTTGTCATTTCCAGGTCTGAGAAGAATGCTGCTGGCAATTTAATAGATATTGCATAAAATCTAAAGATTGCCTTGGGTATGATGGACATCTTTACGATGTTGATTTTTGCAATCCATGAGCATGGAGTATTTTTCCATTCATTTGTGTCATCTTAATACACGCATATTTACTGCAGCATTATTTACAATAGCAAAAACATGAAACCAACCATGTTGCCCATCAAAAGAGGACTGCATTAAAAAAAAATGTGGTACATAAACACGATGAAATTTTATGCAGCCATAAAGAAGGACAAAATTATGAACTTTGCAGCAACTTGGATGAACTTAGAGTCTATAATACTCAGTGATCTATCATAGAAACAAAGAACTGAGTACCACATGTTCTCACTCATAGTGGACTTGAACAATTATCATAATACTATAAGAAAGAGACTGGCAGTAGTTGGAAACTGCCTGGGGAGTGGTGGGATTGGCAATAGTGGAAAACTGCCAGTTAAGGGAGGGCACACATCATCAATAAATGTTCCTGCATAATGAACATTTGTTTATCTAACCCTTAATTGTACCCCACATCTTCAAAATAAAATATTTTTTAAAAAATGACCCACAACAGAAAAGATAACAATTACCAATTCTAATTTTATGAATTAACATATTACATTAATGATATATCTTGTCAAATATAAAAGTAAAAAGAAAAGAAAAAGGAGAATGTGGATATTAACAATGATGAATATTGTTGAAATTATTCCACTAGTGAGGTTAAATCAGCAACATATTAATTGAAGTGGGAATAGATCAAGCAGGCTAATTTCTCTTAATCGAGTTTAATTCAACATTAGATATATTTCTTAGTACAAATTACAAATTGACAGTTTTGAAAAACAAAATAATATGACCATTAACATAGTTGATCAAAAAGTATTATATAGTTTTAAGAGTCATTGTTAATACACAAAAATTATACCCAACCTTAACTATTATTATTATAAAATTTGAAGAATACTCTAATCAGTAGATAAATCATAAGCAAGAAGTAAGCCTACACATATTATAAAAGTCAACTTGGTAAGTGTAAATATATATTGTGATATACAATTAAAACAAAGTAAGAATATTATAAGATTTGGGCACTCATAGAATGAAAATTTCCTTTTTTTTTTTTTTTTTGAGTTGGAGTCTCACTCTTTCGCCCAGACTGGAGTGCAGTGGCCACTCCCGGCCACCGCAGCCTCGACCTGCTGGGCTCCGGCGATCCTTTCGCCTCAGCCTTCCAAGTAGCTGGAACTACAGGCGCGCGCTACCATGCCCGGCTAATTTTTTATTTATTGTAGAGATGAGGTCTCGCCAAGTTGCCCAGGCGGGTCTTGAACCCGCGGGCTCAGGCAGAAAAATCGCCTTTTTAAATAGGGTAGCAAATCCAGAATTCATACAAGAATAAATTAGATTTGACTATATAAAAAATAAAACATATTGAGGACAATATAACATCACACAGAGATTTAGAAGATATACAAGGAGAGAAAACACACATGGAGCCTGTGGAAAAAAATAGCATTTATTAATGCATAAAATACTTTTAAGTATTGAAAAGTAAAAAAATACATTATATAATAGAAAAGTGCTTATAATATTTAAACAGTTATTTCAGATAAATAAGATGCCAATGGGAATGTTTTAAAAATAATTATATTTAAATATTCAAAAGACAACATGACAATTTAAAAACAATATAAACAGTCCAAAAACTTTTTTAAAAAAGAAAGGCAATTTGAACACAATTCTTAAGATTGAAATTCTAAAAAAAATTACAATAGATATATTGAAAATAAAATATATCAGTCACAAATCTTCATGCCAAATACCAAAGATAATTATTACTATTAAAGGAATAGTTTAAAAATTATTGAACTATCCTTGTTATGCATTAATATATAGATCTTAGACATTTACAGAAAAAATTACCAGAATTACATAGAGAACTATATAAAGTGACAGATTATACAACCAAAAAATTCAGTGAAGAAAGACAAGAAAAACTAAATATTACCTTGACCAACTAAGTGCACACACAGAAAGAAACATACAAATGGATAGATATTGGAAGATTGATTGATTGATTGATTGATTTTATTTATTATTATTTTTTTTGAGTCAGTGTCTTACTCTGTCACCTAGGCTATCACGCAGGGGCATGATCATTACAACCTCAACCCCCGGGCTCAAGCTATTCCCCCTACCTCACTTACCAAAACCAGTAGAGCACCACCACATCCAGAAAATTTTAATTATTTTTTTGTAGGGATGGCTTCTCACTATGTTGTCTAGGCTGGTCTTGAATTCCTAGACTCAAGAAATCCTCCCACCTCAGCCTTCCAAAGTGCTGGGATTACATGTGTAAGCCACTTCTTCTTGTCAGAAGATATATTTAGTACCAATATCAAATATATACAAAAATTAATAATTTTTCTGTTAGCAAAGTAATTGGTACATTTAAAAGTATTAAGAGTTGATACTCAAAAATGTCATATTCTCTGATTACCAAGAATAAATGAAAAAATACTAATATAATAAAATAACACACATTTTTTTTCTTCTTTTTAAATTTTAAAGTGGGGTTCAATTCAGGATAGGGTATACGAATGGTCATATACAGGAACAGTTTAGGCCTCCCTTTGGTCCTTACTTCACCTGGTGTGAAATCAGGTAACTTTATTGGTGTTATGTGTTCCCACCCCTCCCCTGGCGGTGTCACACTACTGCTGATCGCCTTCTAATAACATTATGGTAATGTTCAAAGTCCACTTATAAGTAAGAACATGTGGTACTCAATTCATTGTTTCTGTGATAGACCATTGATTATTATAGACTCAACATCTATCCAAGTTGCTGCCAAGTTTATAATTTTGTCCTTCTTTATGGCTACATAATATTCCATCATGAATACATGCCACATTTTTTTATCCAGTCCACTTTCAATGGGCAGCACTGTTGGTTTCATGTTTTTGCTATTGTGAATAATGCTGCAACAAACGGGCGTGTACAGGAATCTTTCTTATAGAATGATTTGAGTTGTTCCAGATGTATTCCCAGAGGAGGGATTGCTGGGTCATGTTGAAGGTCATATTTTAAATTTTCTAGAAGTTGCCACAATGTTTTTCATAGAGGTTGTACTAGTTTACGCTCCCACCAACAGTATAGAAACATTCCCTTTTCCCCACATCCTCTCCAGCATCTGTTGTTTTTGAGTTATTGATGATGGCCATTCTGAGTGGAGTTAGGTGGTATTTCAGTGTGGTTTTACTTTGCATTTCTTTGTTGATTAATGAGGTTGAGCATTTCTTAATGTATCTGTTGGATGCTTATATATTTTCTTTTGAGAAGTATATATTCATATCAGTTGCCCACTTTTTATTAAGGCTGTTTTTTTTTTGGCACATTTGAGTTCCTTGCATATCCTGAATTAGGCCTTTTACAAATATACAGTTGACAAATTATTTTTCACATTCTGTGTGCTGTCTTCCTACTCTCTTAATAGTTTCTTAAGGTTTTCGGACACTTTTCAGTTTGATTAGGTGCCACTTGTCTATCTTATCTCTTATGACATAGGCATTTGGGGTTTTGATCAGTTATTGGTTGTCTATACCAAATTCTATAAGGTTGTCTCCTGTATTTTCTAAGATTCTTATAGTTTGAAGATTTACACTTAGGTCTTTGATCTATTTAGAGTTGATTTTTGTGTATGGTGATAGATAGGATTCATGTTTTAATCTTCTGCATGTGGTCAGCCAGTTTTCCCCGCACCATTTACTAAATAGGTTCTTCTTTACCCATTGATTGTTGGTGAAGGCTTTATCCAAGATAAGTTGGTTAAGAAATTGAGGTTTTGCTTCCAGGATCTCTATTCTGTTCCATTAGTCTATATAACTGTTCCTGTACCAATACCAGGCTGTTTTGATAATTGTAGACTTATAATAAAGTTTAAAGTTGGAAGTGTAATACCTCCTGCTTTGTTTATTTTGCTGAGGATTGTTTTGGCTATCTGTGGTTGTTTATGTTTCCATATTGTCATTTCTATGACTGAGAAGAACAACGTTGGTAATTTAATGGGTATCGCATTGAATCTGTAGATTGCCTTTTGTAGGATGGACATCTTAACAATGTTGATCCTTTCAATCCATAAACATAGAATATTTTTCCATTTGTCTGTGTCTTTTTTGACTTCTTTGATCAGTGTTTAGTAGTTTTCATTGTACAGACCTTTCATCTCTCTGGTTAGGAAGATGCCAAGGATTTTGATTATTTGTTTGTTTTTTGACATTGTGAATGAAATTGTGCTTTTTATTTGGTTCTCTGCCTGTTTGTTGTTGTTGTATTAGAAAACAGTACAGGCCAGAAGGGAATGAACCTAAATCATTGATGTGTTTCAAAGATAATTAATTTCAACCAAGAATTTCCAGAGCCACACCAAGGTTCATCAGTGATGGAGATAACATCCTTCCCAGGTATCTAGTTCCTAAGAGAATATGCTGATTCCAGACCAGCTCTGCAGGATAGGCTTAATCAGATGATTTACACAGAAGAACAAAGAAACAAAAGCAAGACCATATACTTCACAAGATCACAAACACAAAAGCAGTAGAGCACAAAACACATCCACAAAAATGAAAACATATACATGTATTAACACAAAAACTAAAAGAGTCTTATAAGAGCTCAGGGAGTAACTACCATGTTTCAATAATCAGCAGGAACATCAATGGACTAAATGCACCATTTAAAAAGACATAGAATGGCAAATTCCATTTTAAAAAAAACAACCAAAAACCTGACCCAATACAGACTCAAAGTTAAAGGATAGAAAGCAAATGTTCAGGCGAATGGAGCGCAAAAGAAGGCAGGAGTCACAATCTTAACATCAGACAAAGTAACATTTAAGTTGTCAAAAAAATTTAAAATATACAGAAGGACACCACATAATGATAAAAGATTCAATCCATCAGTGAAAAATCTCCATCCTAAATATAGATGCACCCAACACAGGAGCACCAGCTTTTATAAAGCAGACACTAAGTAAACTTAAAAAGGATATTGACTCTAACACTATCATAGTTGGAGACTTAAATACACCACTAACAACACTAGATAGATCATAAAGGCAAAAAAAAAAAAAAAAAAAAAAAACAACAAAGAGATCTGGAACTTCAATTTGACATTTTACCAAATAGACTTAATAAATACCTGCAGAACAATCCACCCAACAACCACAGAAGATACATTCTACTCATCATCACATGGAACCTACTCCAAGATTGACCACATCTTTGGTCATAAATGAAGCATAAACACATTTTATAAGATCAAAATACTGTCATGCACCTTCTCAGACCACAGTGAAATAAAAATAAGTATCATCACCAATAAAATTCAGCCAAAATCCACAAAGACATAGACATTAAACAGTATGACATTGAATGACTCCTGAAACAACACGGAAATCAAAACAGATATTAAAAGATTCCCAGAAACAAATGAAAACAAAGAAACATCTTACCAAAACATCTGGGATGCCATTAAACCAGTATGAAGAGGGGAATATATATCTCTTCACATCAACAAAATAGAAAGATCACAGGTTAACAAACAAGTCACCTCGGGAAGAGATAGGCAAGACACCAAAACCTAACTTCAGCAGAAGAATCCAGATCACCAAAGTAAAAGCCCAAATACGGGACATAGATCTTGAAAAAAATTCAGAGGAACAAAAAGCAGTTTATTTGAATGGATAGACAAGATTGATGGAACCCTAGCCAGAATGACCAAGAAAAAGAGACAAAAAGCCCAAATAAACACAATCAGAAACACAAAAGATCAAGTCACAAGTGACTTCATAGAAATACAAGAGATTATCACATATTGCTTTGCACACCTGTATGGAAACAAACTTGATAACCTATATGAAATGGAGGACTTTCTGACTCACACAATCTCCTAAGATTGAAACAAGAAGAAATTGAGAACAAGAAAAAATTGAAGAAATTGAGACCATAAATAGACCAAGAACAACCCAGGAAATTAACTCCATCATAAGAAAACTACCGACAGGCTGGGCTCGGTGGCTCAGCCTGTAATCCCAGCACTTTGGGAGGCCGAGGCAAGTGGATTGCCTGAGCCCACAGGTTTGAGACCCACCTGGGCAACTTGGGGAGATCTCGTCTATACAATAAATAAAAAAAAAAAAAAAAAAGAACACTACTGACTAAAAGAAAAAACGAAAAAAAGCCCTGGACCAATGGCTTTCCAGTAGAATTCCATAAAACATACAAAAAGAGGAGCTGATACCAATCCTATTGAAAGTATTCCAAGCAATCAAGAAAGAAAGAACTCTCCCAAATCATTTTAGGAAGCTAACATCACGCTGAGATGCAAACCTGGTAAGATCCAAGGAAGAGAACTACAGACCAATATCTCTAATGCACATAGATGCAAAAATTCTCAAGATTCTATCAAAAATCACCCAGGATGACCAAGTAGGCCTCATTCCCATGATGCAGGGCTGTTTCAACATCTACAAGATCATAAACATAATTAAACACATCAACAGATGTAAAAACAAGAACCACATGATTATATCATTAGATATAAAAAAAAGCTTTTGATAAAATCCAGCATCCAGCCGGGCTCAGTGGCTCAGCCTGTAATCCCGTGATTTGGGAGGCTGAGGTGAGTGGATTGCCTGAGCCCGCGGGTTCGAGACCCGCCTGGGCAACTTGGCGAGACCTCATCTCTACAATAAATAAAAAAAATCAGCTGGGCGTGGTAGTGCGTGCCTGTAATTCCCGCTACTCGGAAGGCTGAGGCTGAAGGATCGCCAGAGCCCAGCAGGTCGAGGCTGCAGTGGCTGGGAGCGGCCACCGCACTCCAGTCTGGGTAACTGAATGAGACTCCGACTCAGAAAAAAAAAAATCCAGCATCCCTTCTTGATAAAAACTCTCAAACACTCAGGCATACAGACAGCATACCTCAAAATAGTAAGAATCATCTACAATAAACCCACAGCCAACATATTGCTAAATGGACAGAAATTGGAATCATTTCCCCTGGAAACTGGAATAATAAAAAGCTACCCACAGCTGGGCTCGGTGGCTCAGCCTGTAATCCCGTGCCTTGGGAGGCTGAGGTGAGTGGATTGCCTGAGCCCGTGGGTTCGAGACCCGCCTGGGCAGGCGAAACCTCATCTCTACAATAAAT
>CAUYQG010058023.1:0-89777 GCA_963574415.1 Tarsius wallacei
GGCTCCGGTGATCCTTCCGCCTCAGCCTTCCTAGTAGCTGGAACTACAGGTGCGCGCTACCACGCCTGGCTAATTTTTGTTTTATTGTAGAGATGAGGTCTCACCAAGTTGTCCAGGCGGGTCTTGAACCCACGGGCTCAGGCAATCCACTCACCTCAGCCTCCCAAAGGCGCGGGATTACAGGATGTTTTAATTAGAAAGAATAAAAAAGACATTTTTTATGTAATCAAAGAAAACATTTCTTATAAAAGAAAATCACATGGTAATAAATAACATTAATATGATTTTAGTGGTTTTATGGTTCCATAACTCAGTATTATACGTGTCTGTATAAAGATGAGACATTATGAGAAATGGATTTGGTTTTTATTTTGAGAATAAAATGAAACTTGTATTATTTGGTTCCTGCCAGATGGTAAATAGGGCCATAACAATGGTCAGAGCATCTAACTGCATATGAAATGGGAATTAAATATGGCTGGATGCCCTCAGCCAAGGAGTACATCCCCTTCTGCTTATTGAAAGTTGATGTTCAATATTAAAACAAGCTTGCATTCCAAAAGAAAGACGAGGCTTAAAATGAAAATGGTTGTGGGAGAAAATATCTAAAAAGAGCCAAATATATTTAAATTGTTCTCACTTATTTTTATTAAATTAAAAAATATATTTCTTATAAATATGTTTCTCTTTTTTTCTCCTCAGTCATTATCCATAGTTCTGCTGAAACCAGCCTCGTAACTGTTTTCTGTTTTGTCTCATCATTTTTATTATTATTCTAGATTTTGGTTCTTTTAGAACAGATATAATCCACATAATAAATACACTTAAAATACATGTGTACTTGGAAACAATATGGATTGTTTTACCAATTGTAATAACTAAATAAATTTAAATATATACTATGGGATGTATATGCACACACATATTTATATACCAAAAAGGCTTATATGTATATAGATATATTTATATATGAATCACCTTGCTCTTGTTTTATGTAATATTATGATTTTGATATCTAGGCTAATACATACAAATCTAATTCATGTATTTTAATGGTTATATAATTATATTCCAAGCAATGGGTACACTGAAATTACCTACTGACTGAGTATAAAAAAAATTTTCCCTCAGTTCTTTGCCTTTCCAGCAATGCCGCCATGAGCATTTTCATGTATATCTCCTCAAGTACATGTGCAATAACTTCCCTAGTAGACATGACTTGAAGTGAACTTGAACTAGATAAAAGCATGCAGATTTTAAATTTTATGGATTGAGTATTGACAAATTGTTTTGCACACACCATGGAATATATAAAAAATCATCTTCCTACATCCTGATTATTGAATTTTCAAATTTTGTCCTCCAACTGGCGTGAAATTTTATCTCATTCTTTGGTTTTGACTTTCTTTCTGCTGATTACCAGTTGGATGGGGCACTTTTTAAAGCACCTTTGATGTCCCTATCTGTGAATTGTCTATTTAAACATTTTCCCCCAATTTGTATTGTGATATGTTTTTGCATATTAATTGATTAATAGAAATATCCAATATCTCAACTCATTTTTTGTTATTTTATGTTGTATATATGCACCAATCTGTCACTTTTTTTCATTTTACTTGTTTTTTCAAGTTTCTTCTGTGAGCTATTATTTGTTATTTGCCTACAAAGTTCTTCCTTAGCAGGGCAAGGCCAGTATTGTTGGTGTACATTGAGACAGCACACCTATTATTAAAATACAAAATATTTTATATAAAGCCCCTGTTAATAATTACCTCCTGGACCACAGACTTTCTTCCAGCACAAGTGTCCTTTGTTCCCTGTTTCTCATGCTTCTCCCTGGGACACTGATTAAATTTCCTGAGATCCAGTCACTTAGTACTAACACCTGACACTCCAGAGACTCTTGTGGTGTCCATACTGTACCTGTTGTTAAGGATTTTGAATGTCACTCTTGCTTGATGTCACAGGAATATTACATTTTATTCTAACACTTCTAAGATTTTGATTTAGACAGTTAGGTCTTTAATATGTCCATTTATTTTGTATATGCTGCAAGGTAGAAATTACAGAAATCTATGTCATCAAATATCAGATATTAATCTATGTTATCATACAAAGAAAGTTCCTGGATCCTTTTATAGGAACACTATGCTTTCTCACTTAGCCTCCTATATATAAATTCTTTAATTAATTTAGCATTATAATTTATCATTTTTTTGGTAGGGAAAATCTTGCTTTCTAATTTTGATTGTAAAATGTTTGTTTTTAGAGTTGTGGCTTTAAAAAAAAATTCTTGCACCTTTGTTCTTCAAAATGCATTTTAGAATCAGTTTGCTTAGTTTCAGGAAAAAAATGTTTCCTTAATTTTTATTGAAATTGCTTTGCCTGATTTCCTTATTTATCACTTAGTAGGATTTGCTTACAATTTTGTTAGTGTACTCTTTTAGTCCATTTTGGCATCACAGTAAGAATGACTTAAAAAATAAGGTTGGTAGTTTTCCTTCTTGTTCTGTGCTTTGTGATAGATAGCATTATCTGTTCCTTGGAGGCTTGTGAAACCCTCCTGTTGAACTTTCTGGATTTGATATATTTTCCTTTAGGTGGGGATGAATTGTGGTAGTGATGAAAATGATGGATTAGGGTAAAAGTTTTACATTTACTCTAGAGTTAGTTACAATAATTTATATTTCTATAAATAAATAGCATAACTTAATCTAAATAGCATAAATTGTGCCCAGAGTTTTAATTATTTTAATTTCCAAACATGCATTTATGCTTTATCCATATATACATATTTGTATCTGATTAAGCTGTATTGTGGCCATAGATGGCAATCTATATGAAATCCGTTCTTTACACTAGAAATTTTTTTTGCAGATGTTAAAAATTCAATTTTTGCAAATTTTTTTGTGTGTAAAAGTAAAATATCTTCTGTATTTCGGGGCTTTAGAAATAGGTTTAACTATCCATCAACCTATTAACTTACTTTTTACCTATCAATAAATATATGAATTTTATTTTGACTTACTTATGACATCAGATTCTGAAAGAACCATGAAAATATAACACCATACTGTGATTGAAAATTTGTCCATTTTTTCTTGTAATTTTCTTATTTTGTGTCATATCTAAGATAATTCTTTTTAAGAGGATGTTAATATATTGTTTTTGAATCTTCAGAATGACTTTTTAAATTATTTTTTACTCTCCTTTACAATTTCTTTGTATCTTCCCTAGGACTTTATCTTCTTTTTATTTATATTGTTTTTCTCATAAGTAATATATAAAGAAATTTTGTTTTAATTTTATAGAATATAATTTTAAAATTCAATTTTATGGTATTTGTTAAAGTCATTGTTAATCCATTTACATATGTTATAATTATTGATATATTTAGATTTGTGTTTACTATTAATAGATTTTTTTGTTTGTCTTTTAATTTGTTCCTGTCATTAGTTAGCAATTCTTTTTTCTTTTTTATTTCTTTCATTGTTTGAAAGTTATTGCTTATATTTCTGTTTCCCTCCAGTTTTTCATAACCATATTTATCTTTAATTTTTCTTAAGGAAAGCCAATATTGTTAGATATTTTTATTCTTTTAACAAACAAGGCATTTATATACTCAACTTTTCTCCAAATTTTCCAACTTCTATCTTGTAATTAATTGTTCTTTAAAATCCTACCTGTACCTTTTAGAATTTTGAAATAGTTGACAAAACAGAACATATTAAAGATTATATATAAGTTACAAAGTCACAGTAATAAAATGCACATCCATAAACACTGCACCAACTTAAGAAACAGAACAAACTCATTGAATCTCCCAATGGGAGTCCCTGTGATTGCAATCTCCTGTTGTCCTCTTCTAAATTTATATTCTTAAAAATTGGTTTTACTTTTGTTTTACTGTATGTTTATGCATTTTACAGGCAAGAAACATAAAGACTATTAGTTCTAAAAGACCTCTTTCCATTTTTAAAATTATTGAGGACCCCCCCAAAGTGCTTCTGTTTACCTGAGTCAAATCTGTTGATATTTACCAAATTAAAAATTAAAGCATTATTTTAAACATATTAATGTTATTTATATGTTATTCAAATTAACAATAATAAGCTTATTACATTGCACTATCAATAACAGATATTTTATGGAAAGTACCTATATTTTCTCCCAAAATTAGTGATAAGAGTGACATTGTTTTATAATTTTTGCAAATTTCCTTAATGCCTGGCCTAAAAGAAAATAGCTGCATTACTATATCTGCACCCTTATGCAATCTGATGTAAACATATTTTTGTTAAAGAATATGAAAAAAAAACCCTAACCTCTAAAAAAAGGGGATATATACTGAATTGTACCCCATATCTTAAAAAAAAAAGAAAAGGGAGGACATTTTGATACCTTTTCCAAGTGTGCAATCTAAAGCTATGTCAATGAAATTTAGTATTTTCCTACATTAAAATGTATTGGTCTATTTTGTACATTAAAGTGACCTTTTACAAAAACAGCATGGTTTTGTCATATCATACATTGGTCTCTTGAAAAATATTGTTTCACTAAGCTATGTAAGATCTTTCAAATGGTGACATCTGCTTATACAATATCAAAACACCATAATCATTAATTTTAACAATAATTATATTTTAAAGTCTTTTATAATTGGGAAATTTTTAAACTCATAAGAAAGAGAAAAGTTTTCCAAAGTTTTAATTTTTGTTAGCTCCAATCGTATTATTGACCACAAATATTATCAGTTGTTCTTGAAATGAAAGTTTCACTTCCTTAATTGTCAAGATAATGTATGCCAAATGCTCAAGTCTGAATGACTATGGTTTGTCTGTTAGTCATTCTTTCAAGTAAAAATGGTCTTCCATAAAGACATTACTAGTTAAGCTCCTCTCTAAAACAATTAGTGCAAGTGCTTTAACCCAAGACAACAAGTGTGCATTGGCAGAATCTTGTATACATGCTTCCCATTTCATTACACAGAATATTAAAAAGATATGAAATCAAACATTACTATCTAATATAACTAATAATATTTACTGCCTCATCAAATTTATTCTTAAACTTAAATTTATTCTTAAATTGCCATTCTTTGTACTGTGAGCATTTGCCAGCAACCAATACAACAGTACTAGTAGTACGATTTTGTGTCACTACCTTGATTCATGCTGAGACACTCACAGTTTTATCCACTAGCACCCTTACATCATCAGTAAAATTACCAGCATTGTGAAAATGCCAAATAAAATATTAACAGTGGCATGAAAATAGTTTTGAGCTCACAAATCTATAAGAATCTTAGCAATGCCCAGCGTTCTGTGTTTCACACTTTGAGAGCCACTGTTATAGAATCACCTTTCACCTTATTTTCTGATTGCATCTCTTACCTGGCTCATTCTAAACCTCATCATTTGTATATGAGGGTTAGCTGAATATCAACAGGTGCCGGTGTCTGCCTGTCAAGGCATGGACTAATAATAACCTGACTTCCCATTTAGAGTCCAGATTCTAAGGTAAGTTTTGTTAAAAAAAAAAATTACTCAGAGACATCATTTTAATTTTAAAACTCATTAAGTGACTACACTGTATCAGATAAGAGGTATTATAATGATATCTTCCACCAAAGAGAAGCACAAATTTCTCCAAATTATACAATATGAAATGCTTTAGAATGAAAAGCACCTTATTAAAAATAATCTTAAATTTTTTAATGAACTTTGCAGCAACTTGGACGGACTTAGAGTCTATAATACTGAATTATCTATCACAGAAACCACCATGTTCTCACTCATAAGCAGACCTTGAACAACACTGAATTGTACCCCGCATTTTTAAAATAAAAAATAATTTAAATCTTAAATTTTTGATCACACATTTAATTTAGATTTATTAAGACAAAATACATACTCTAAGTACTAATTGACATTAAATATTATTATTGGCATTTAGTTAATAATTAACTTAATTAGTTTCTGGTGGTCTATTGACATTAATTCCATTAATTCAGCTTTATTAGTTATTTTTAAATTATATAGTTTTATATTATTAGACTAATTTGCTCAATTTAATAATATATGAGATTGTATATGTAATACATTGTTGAGGTAATATGTACTTTTTATGAAGTTTTTTTAGTGTTAAATTAAACTAAATTTGGTCTGAGGCTGCTTTTTTACTGTGAGTTTCTAGATAAAGAACTGCCACCTAACTTAGTGCATAAACAAAGACCCAACTTAGAGTATCTTATAACAGATAGCTGAGAGTTAATCAATCACAGCAGCTGAGCTTCAGCCAATCACAGGCTGCCCATTTCTGTGACTGAAATAAACAATATTTTTATAAGAAAATGAATGTCTTAATGATAAGCTTTTAATGCAGCTCAACTTTGCTTTTCCTCACACTTTGACCATGAGTCAGAACAGAGGTGATCGCTGTAGATTTTATGAGTAAGAAATAGCATTAACTGAGTCCTGAAGGTGGGGGAGCCTTTTCATAAACAGGTACTGGAGGAAAAGTGTTTCAGGTATAGTGAATAAATAAACAAATGCTGATAAAAGGCATAGACATTAGGGATATAGAGGAAACCTATGGACACCACAGACAACAAGGACTTACCATTTAGGGCATCTCAACTCTTGTTCTCTCCCTCCAGCCTGAGTTTCTGTCTTGTCCTCTGACCCTCATAATGGAAGCACCTTAATTTTCAGCTATATGTCAGGTTATCACATTTCAGTGGAGGTAAGAATTATCCAGGAAAAGCACTCATTTTGAAGCTTCTTATTTATTATCTTCAGAGATTTGGATTCATTGTGTTGGTGGGAGAACCACAATAAATGCATGTTGACAAGCTCTCAGGGTGATTTTAATGTAGGTGATCTGTGAGCCACAATTTGAGATGCATCCACCAACTCAAACTTGGGCAATATTACATCTCTCAGCCACTAGCTATTGAGTCATACTTACTGCCATTGCTGTGACCCACTATCCAAGTTATACTCATGGGCTTCTTCCTCTTCATTTTGAGGAGCCTATCAACTTATATGTTCCATTAAGTCACTTGGTCTTTTCTTATTCACACTCTGCTTATTCAACTGCTTATTCTTTGTCACCATCCTTGTATGTTGACAAGAACTTGAGTTCCTTTATGAATAATTGAACCCGTCTTCCTGTTGGTCAGATGTCATATAATTTGTAGTGGTTGAAAACATTCATTCAAAATATATGTCCATATCCTAAACCCCAATATCAATAAGTGTGACCTTATTTGGAAGTAAGGCTTTTGCCAGTATATTTAATCATCTCAAGATGAGATCATCCTAATTAAGGATGGGCTCCAAATCCAATTACAGATGTCCTTATAAAAAGAAGAAAGGACAGAGAGACATATGTGAAGAAAAAGGAAATGTGAAAATGGAGGTAGGCATTGTAGCTGTGTGTTATAAACCAAGGAACACCAGGCACCACCAGAAGCTGAGAGAGGCAAGGACGTCTTCTTCCCAAGAGTCTTCAGAGAGAGACAGCCTTGCTTGCTCCTTGGTTTCAGACTTATGGTCCCCAGAACTGTAAGAAAATTTTGCTAGTTCTAAACCATTAAATTTGTGGTAATTTGTTACAGCAGCCCAAGAAACTGATGCTAAACTTAAAAAAATATATATAGCCAGGTGCAATGGCTCATGCCTGTAAATTCCTGCACTATGGGAAAATGAGGAGGGTAGACAGCTAAAGTCCAGGAATTCAAGACCAGGCTGGGCAATATAGTGAGACCTCTCTACAAAAAATAAATGAATGAATAAATAAATAAATAAATAAATAAATAAATATATATATATATATATATATATATGTATCTGAATCAGATGCCTCTGTATTCCCATCTACTCTGGAAGCTGAGGTGGAAGGATTGCCTGAGTCCAGCAAGTCAAGGCTTTGGTGTTCCATGATTGCTGTGATTGTGCCACTGTATTGCAGCCTGTGTGACACAGTGGGACCCCAACTCAAATAAACAAATGAACAAATAAAGAAATAAATATTAAAATGAAAAAGCAGGACCTAAATTTTATTTTAAAAATACTTACATTCATAACTCTACAGAATTAATTGATATTGGGTGACATTTTGCGCTTTCTTCCACTAACTAATCATGGAGTTTTTTACTTCATAAACCCTGCTGTAGATTCTATGTAGATTCTATGTTGGCCTGTTCTGGTCCCTTCTTATTCTCAATTTGTGTCCTCTCTATGGTAACTCTGTTCCCTAGTTTGCCCTGCTTGATCTCTATTTCTGCCTGTTTTGCTGGCAACTAGAACAATTTGTTGTTTTTCCTCATAGAATTATTAGAATTATGTTTCTTATAACAGTTTTGAATATATTATTATATATTTATCAATATGATAAAATAATGCATCCACAAGTAAAGATTTTAAATATAAAATAATTAACCTTAAAAAATCACCAATAGATGCTAAAAGTATTGAGTAAATTTGATGAGGAAGAGAATATTCTCATAGTCACAAAATAACCTCTAACAAATTACCTATTTATTAAAAAAAGAATTCAATATAATTTTGCAGTAGGCACAACCTTAACCAGGTGATAAAAGTGAACACCATTAGGAATGGAACAAAGAATATTTTGTGCTTCCAATGAAGGGCACTGAGAAAGATGTATGGTTGTAGTATTCTTGTTCAAAAGTGCGTTACTTGAATCTGATTACAATAAAATATCAGAGGAATCTTGTTGAGAGGCTCGTTACGAAATAAGTGGCTATACTTCTCACAATTTGTCTATCATGATAGGCAAAGAAAGGCCAAGGAACATGTTAGATTAATGAAAATTTAAAAAAATGATGATCACAAGATGTACAAACCAGAAATGGATCCTGGGAAAAGAAGAAAATGCTATAAAGGACTTTTTGGGGGACAGATGGTGCAATTTAACTACAGACTCTATATTAAAGAGAATATAATAAGGCAAATATTGCAAAATTATAATATATTGAGAGTTTATTGCACCAGTATTAAATTCTATAAATTTGAAAAAATTCAGGAAAAAAGAAATAATTTTATAATATTGATTGTTGTAGTGCTTTTGGCACTTTCTGCAGTTCCTCAGTTTTATATCATGTGGCTGCAATGATATTGTCATGCTCGCTTCTCTTGTTATTGTGGTTAGACTTCTTGGTTTTCAGTGTTTAAAAGTGTAACCTTTTAAAGATAGACTCAATTACAACCCCCAGTCCCCTTCTCCCCAGTTGGGGAGCCTTCCAAGGCAATGACAGATGTCTGAGTCCTGGCCCCTTTCCTTAAATTCTCTTCAGTAGGAAATTCTGACTATTTCACCCTTTCCCACCTCTGCTTCCATCTTTTTGTCCACAGTCACCAGCTACTGCCAGAGATGCTAACTAAACAAGTTTTGGTTTCCTTGTGAGACAGCACAAGGACCAAAGCACTTATTTATTTACAATCAGAAATCTCACTTCATCCTAATCCTAAATACTTATATCCAGGCAACTTTATACTTGACAACCTATTTTTAAATGATACTAGACCAGTGTTTCTCACACTTCAAAATTATATTGTTTATAGTTATATTATATTTGAGTTTTATTTATACTTAATGTAGTTTTTATTTATAAGTATTATATTTGAGTTTTATCATAACACCTCTAAGAAGGCAGTTTAGACACCTTTTTTTTCCTAATCACAACCCATCATCAAATTTTAATACCTTAGGTATGCTATGTATCTGTTTATGTGCTATATGTTTATTTGTGCTTTAAACATGAAAAGAGTAAGATGTTTTCAGCCCCCTAAAATCAACTTTTTGCTCCCTTTGGGATGATGTTATTCACAGTAAGAATGCATGTGGTAGACTATGCCAATGTTTCACTCCCCTATTTCTATATGGGCCTATCACAAGATTATGAGTCATTTTCAGTTACTGTGTTTACCTTCACAGTTCTTCCTAAATCCCTCTGGGCACCAATTTGAACCTTCTTCCTCCTTTCTGAGACTAATCTTTCCCGTCGTCCACCATGTCATAGGATTAGGATCTGTCTCTCAGGACTGACTCGGTAACTACTGGGTTGGAGGTGAGGGTGGATAGTGAGAGGAAGGGAGGTAAGTTGTCAGTGAATTCACATAAAGAAGTAAAAAACACGTTCTCTTATTGCTTTTTTCCAATGACTTTGTGAAGTATCTGCGGAATCTTGTTCATGTGGTTGGCAGGCTGATCTCAGAAAAAACAATAGGCTAAAGTCAAGCAAGGAGTCAAATCTGACTGAGTACTATTTCACAGGATTGCATTACTAAAATTGCCAAAGCAGCCAGGCATAGCCATGTCTATAATCCCAACTCTTTGGAAGGCTAAGTAGGGAGGATCTCTTGAGGCCAGGAGATGAAGACCTGCCTGAACAACATAGCCAGACCCCATCTCTAATTTTTTTTTTAATTATCCGGGTGTGCTGATGACAGTCTGTTAGTGCCAACTGTTCAGAAGGCTTAGGAAGGCAGTAGGATTGCTTAAGCCTAGGAGTTCCAAGCTGCAGTGAGCTAGGATCATATCATTACACTCCAGCCTGAGGGCAGAATATGAGACCCTGAAAAAAAAAAAAAGCCAAAACTTTGATGACCCAATAGTGAAAAGCCAATCAAGTCAACTTCAAAGGAGGAAGAAAAGTCACAAAATAAGGTGCATTTCCTTAGATCACAAAACTTCTACTTAAGCCAGAATTAGAATACCTGTCCACTGACAGTTAACCAACAGCTATTTCCACCCTAAGATGCTGTATTCATGTGATAAGTAATAATTAAACAAACATACAGAAGCTCACCCTGAACAGCAAGGGTGTTTTTAGTTTTAAAAAGTTTGAGTCAACTAAATACTTCCTGATCTACTATCAGTTTCCACAGCCAATCTAAATTTTTTGGAGCAGTAGATTCAATTAAGATGTGCACATTCCTCTGGCTGACAAGAAGATACAGAATCTTAGCCATAAGAGAAAAAAAGTTATTAAAGGAAGGATAGAAAATTCTATTCCAATGTAAAGAGAGGGTTGGCGGTGGAACATGGCTTGAAAGTGAAAGAGAAGATAATACAATACTGGCATTAAATAACATTAATAAAGTTATTTCAAAATGTGATGAGCAGTTAATTTTTCTTGCTCTATAAAATCAGTGTCAGTCGAGGTAATGTCCTGAAAAATGACAACTGAGAGACATGCCATTTAGAGGAGGAAAGAAAAATCCTTAAGTAATTGCTCTACAGATTATATTCAAGGTAGAAGTTGAATTCATGCCTTCTCACAAGTAGCATATGGAAACAACCTTTTTAAAAATTAAAACTGTACCAGTAAATCCTAAGTTTACCTTTGGTTTCTTTTTGTTGCACTTGCCCCATCTCCTATCAAACTGGTTGACTGAAACCTATTGATTGAAAATTCTGTACAAGAATCCAGGTTTCTTGAATTTCATTTAAATCTCTTTACATCTCAGATTAACTCAGTCACATGAGCACATTTACATTACTACATGGTGGCAGTTTTTACTCTGGTGTTCCCCACAAGCATTGTAACTTTAATGTTAATGTCTATGCTTAGATGCCTTGTTGTTCCCAAATGATTCGAATCTGGAGACTGACAGAACATGAAGTATAAATAAAAATACATCTGTGAAAGGACTTCAACCAGAATTTCTAAGATTGTAATGTAGAGGAAACAGAAAAAAGGATCATTTTCAGGGAATTCTTGTTCAATACCAAGAATCTGAAATATATATTTATAGTTCTCCATATGAAAAAATTTCTATTTGATCGGAAATCTTTAATTAGCAACAACTGATAACCATTGTAAACCATGTAAATGGTATAATTAAGAGTCTGAGCATTATGATATAAGGCAATTTAATCACTAAAATAGTCACTAACAAAAAAACATAAAGATTGGTGCAGTAAAAAAGCTTTGACGGAAGTTTCCAATTCATATGTTATATCTTATTGCATAAGATCAAAATGCCAAGGCTTAATTAATTCCTCATCATAAAACCATCTACAGATTTTCTCATTAGGGATAAGAGGGAAATTCACTTTCTTTTTTCCCTCTATTTATCCTTGAAACTTCCCCTTCCAAACTAGGATATTCATAACTTGAGAAGAGATTGAATTAACACCTGCATGTATGTTCACTCTAGCTACCTGGAGGGATAAAAACAAAAGACATTTAATCCCTCCACTAAAACCGCTTCTTTATGCATAGAGCAATTATGGTTAGTGCTGAACTTTTTCTGACAAACTGGCTTCTACAAATTATTCAAAAATATATCTGTGTGCAGAAAAGTCAATCGCCTTCCAAGAAATGTGATTGCCTTATCATACTACAGTGTAATTTCTTCTGCATAGCATAATTTTAATTACAAATGAATTGTAATGGTAAAGTGTCTTGATATTTACTCCAAAAAGCTGCTCATATTATTTCCTTTTTAGGGTTGATTTCATAGTCTATTGTTTACCGATATCAGAAATACCCAAGATCTGTTTTATTGACTATCATAGCCTAGCCCTTATACTTGTTGAACTTCTACTTTATGAATATTTTCTAAGTTTATTTACATGAAATGTTGTTCTGCTGATAGTTAATTTGTTAGCTGCTCTTAACTTATTTCTCTAGGAAGTAGTGAGACACTTTCATGTCCATCATATGCGGCTTGTCTTTTAGATAAATTTGTTTTCACCAATGCTTGAAATCTTTCCATGTGTTTTGCTGATTGGATTCTCCTGGGTTTTCTGTTGATTTCTGCTAAAATTTAGTCTCCAAGAAACTCATAGTCTGTGACATCAATGACTTTTGATGGCCAATCTTTTTGTTTTGCCAGCTAACTTGCAAAGCCACTCTCTGCCAACATCTCTTCTTCTTCTCATGTTCATGCATCATTACCATTACAGGATATACAAGGAGGTGACAGAAGTGATGTACAGCTGGAGGAGCTCAGCTCAGCTGAGCTGTTTCTGCTGAGTACCTTCAGTATTGTCACATAGACCAAGAGCTCTATCTTTCTTGCTGCCCTGAATACAGTTCACAGTCTCTCAATGGGCAAATCACGTTTATGAAACTTTAATCTTTTAGATGACTATTTTGTAAAAGTATTATTCCTAATTTGTATTCACATTTGTGTCAATTAATTTAATTTGGTGAGTTAAGTAAATTTTTTAATGAATGAGTTTTGACTAAGAGTAAAAAGTAATGGAAGAGTGATTAAAAGAGTGAGGGGTACACCAGTCCATGACAGAAGAAGTGAGTGATTCCATTTTTTACTTCCTTTTCTTTTCTTGTTTTCCATCTTTGTTATAGATACTTAAAAATTCTCTATTAGCAGAAACCTGTTAAAACTTATTTCAAAAGTGGCATTTTATTTATATCATGTTTTATTTCTTAATGCGACCAACTCCACGTTGTTAAGATCCTACAATTAGAAAGTGCTGCAGTCTGAATTTTGGTGTTCCTCCAAAATTTATGTTGAAAGCCATTCTCCAATGCAATATTCTTAAGAGGTAAGTATTTCAAATGGTAATTAAGTCATGAGGGTTATGTCATCATGAATGAGATTAGTACTCTTATAAAAGAGGTTGAAGGGAGCTCTTTGCCCCTTCTGCCATGTGAGGACTCAGCAAGAAGGTGCCATCTTGGCAGCAGAAAGCAAGTCCCCAGCAGACACTGAATCTGCTGATGCCTTGATCTTGGATTTCCCAGCCTCTATATCTGTATGCAGTAAATTTCTATTATTTATACATTACCCAGTCTAAGGTATATTATTATAGCAGCACAGAATACACTAAGAGAGTTAGTTTTTTAAGAAAACAGTGTTAAGTCTAAGTTCTTCAACACCCTTGAGCTTTGGATTTTACAATCCACTAACTATATGTGATAAAATTTCAATAAAGGTCACCATGTTGCAGTAATTATTTTTTCACCTCAAAGTCTGGTCGAGATTGAGGTACTAATCAGAGACAATCATTCTCAGTTCCTCCACTTCAGGAGGACCTAACTTAGACTACCTTTAGAAAGGACCATCTAGGGATCTGCTAGCACAACATTGTGAATTCAGTATTCAGATTTAATCCCAAGCAAAAGAGAATGGGAATGTGATCTTGTTATAAAACATCAGTATTTTAAGCAATTTCATTTAGCCAATTTTATCCCAAGAAAAAATAGATAATCTTCATTTTCTTGTAGGTATTTTCCCACTAATGCATGTTTTACATACATAACTCTAAAGCTTCTTTATTTCTCAAACAACCCAAGAGTTTTTCTTTTTTCTAACTACATTTTCAAGTGTTGTGCTTTGTTTAGGTTCTAATAGCTCCTGCTTCTGAACATTAAAGAATCAGGCAACAAGATAGCAGATAAGATTTAATATGTGCAAAACTCTTTAGTAATGCAGATTTGACCCTCTTAAACTGGATTACTTCCTCTGAAGCAGCAAGATATTCTGAGAACAGAGTTGGGTTTTTAAATCATAGTTTAAAAATTATATAGTCCAATGCACCCTAATTCAGGTAATATTAAAAGACATTGATTCATGAGAATTTCTTAATCATAGTAAGTCCAGGGCCAGGTTTTAAGAAAAAGGCTCTCACTTGAGCTGAGAAAATGAGACCCACACATACAAAAGGTTTTTTAACAGTACAAGGGAGAATATATACTTAGGATTGAATTCATGTTCCAAGTGAAAAGTGCTACAGGGTTCAGAAGTGCAAAATCAAATTCTAGATTGGCAAGCATGAACTTTGGAAGGAAGTAACACTGGCCTGAGCCTTTCACCCTGGATAGGTTTGTTGTTATTGATACACCTTTTAAAAGAGCATTTTAAGGTTTACAGCAAAATTGAGTAGAAAGCACAGAAGCCCCCATAGACTCCCATCTTTACATATACACAGCCTCTCTCTCACACTATCAACATTTCTTACCAGAATGGTACATTTGTCACAATCAACAACTCTACATTGATGCACCATTATTACCCAAAGTCCATAGTTTACAATAGAATTCACTCTTGTACAGCCTATAGGTTTTGACAAATGAAATGTCATGTACTTATCATTATAGTGTCATACTAGTTTAACTGACCTAAAAGTAGTTCCCTGTACTCTGCTTATTCATCCATTTCTCCCCCCACATCCCCTAGCAATTACTAAACTTATCACTGTCTTTACAGTTTTACCTTTCCCAGAATGCCATATAGTTGAAATCATATAGCATGTAGGTTTTACAGGTTGGTTTCTTTCACTTACAATATGCATTTAAACTTCCTCTGTGTCTTGTCATGGCTTCATAACTCTTTTATTTATACTGAATAATATTTCATTGTCTGACTGTACCACTGTTTATTTATTCATTCATCTGCTGAAGGACAACTTGGTTGCTTCCAAATTTTACCAACTATAAATAAAGTTTCTATAAATATTTGTGTGCATGTGCAGGTTTTTATGTAGAAATTGGATAGCATTTGCATAATCCATATAAATAAGATACAGATAAAGTTTTAAGATAAACTCAGTGACTTATAGAGATCATAATAATCATTGTTTACATGTTTTAAATATGGAAATGGAGGAGTATATGACAACGCAGTGAAAGATTGTGAATATCTGTATGGTTTAACATACTTTCAAGTGGTTATTTTAAAAATATGAGAACAGTACTAAGTTAGGATTGAAGCTGAGAGCAGTGTTAGGAAAAAGCAAGGAAGAAGAATTGCTGGTACCAGTGCTAGGTCTCTGTTCTCTTGTTAAGCTTTGCACCTACACTCTGGACTTCACCAAATACACACTCTGTAGTTACCCACAACTTTGTCTTTTTCAGTCACTGAGTGCTGATTCTATTTTTAGTTGAGTATGTTTGTTAGAGGACTCAATTTTTTCCTTCATCAAAAAAAAAAAAAAAAAATCTGTCATACCTTTTCTTCCAACTATAAGCTACATAGTTCCTGACATAACTTCTGGTAAATATAAATTTCTTCATTGTGTCCATTTCCAATGATATTTTAGTATCCCTCTTAGATTTATATCCCAGGCAGTTGTTCTGTTTCTCAGTATATCTCTGTGTTTATGGAAGCTTGATAAGGCAGAGGTAAGAATACGAGTCAAACCCCCCCAAATCCGAAATTTAATTATATAAAATTTGTTTATTTATTCTTGCATGTTTAAACTTCAATCACCTTCAAAGTATTTTCTTGAGGTGATTGAAGTTTAAACATGCAAGAATAAATAAACAAATTGATGCAATAAACCCATTGAAACCCTTTTTCCACTTCTCAAAATAGTTTTTTAAATAGTTTATTTATTTACTATAGAGTTGTGGGTACAAGTGAGGATTTACTACATAAGTAGGCTGCATGCAGATGAAATTTGGGCTTCCAGGTGGCCCTCACTCCCATTGGTATTAGACTAGGTACTCTTTGGGTTGTCAGATGTCCTTCGCCCTCCTCCTCCCTCCTTCTGCCCTCTAGCAGTGCCCAGTGACTGCTGATCCCACCCTTGTACTAATGTGACTAGTATTCTGGACTCCCTTATGAGTGAGAACATGCAGTATTTAGTTGTTTCTGTGATAGTTCACTAAGTATAATGGTCTCAAACCGCATCCAAGTTTCAGTGAGGAAAATGTGGTACATATAAAAGATAGAATGTTAAACATCCATAAAGAAGAACAAAATCAAAACAGTTTTTTTAACTTATTAGTTTTGATGCCTTTTAGTGCTTCTGCCATTTTTTGTTTTGCCTATTCCACTTTGGCAAAACGTTTTCCTTTGAGGATATTTTTTCTTCCAGGGGAACAAAAAGAAGTTGTTCAGAGCAAGATCCAGTTAATCAGGAGGGTAGGGCACAATCATTATGCTGTTTTTGGTAAAAAACTGCTGAACACTTATCAAGGTGTAGGCAAGTAGGTTATCATGGTGGAAGAACCAGTCACCTGTTTGCCACAATTTGGAACATTTATAATATTATTTTGCAAATAGTGATGTAACCTTCTCAAAATTCCAGATAAAAACTTTGGGTGACCATTTGATCCAGAGGAACAAATTCCGGGTGTATTACAAGGGGCTCTCCCTTGAAAAGATCATTCCTTTTTTTCCTTGGGTCCCCCTTTGTATTCATCTTTATTCTTTTTAAATTTGGTATTTACGTTTTCTCAGATTGGCAACATAGATGGAAGAATGTGTAATCAATTAAGAGAATTAAGAATGTGTAATCAATTAAGAGAGTCTAAAATACCAAGTTATATTAGTGTCTTTGGCCATTATATGGTCAATGTCTAACAAGGCAATCATTCTGTAGCTTTTCATTAACTCTTAAGACGTCTGTCCTTCCGTCACTTCCTCCTCCTTCCTTGTCTTTACTTGGAATATAAATAATTGCAAAAATTAAATTTCTTGCCAAATAAATTTATCTACAAGATGCAAACTAAATAAAAATTCTCATTGTTGAGTGTGTTTTTTAAGACATTTTTGTTACTGGTAACATTGATGAAAATTTTTGTTTGTAAGTTATATATGATAGGATGATGGTAAAGAATAGTCTGTATATTCTTAGCCATAAAGAATATAAACACTTAGAATTGAAAGGCAATATAGTTATAATGTATCCTAAGGTTCTAATTTTATAAATTGGAACTGTTCAGGTCAAATGATTTTCCTGAGATCATCTCAGTGGTAGCCAGAAATTATGCCCAAATCCCCCAGCATCTCGTATTATATAGCATAATGCATAATACTATAATGACTACACATATGAGTATATTTAATCACTGTAAAAGACTGATCATTCCGAGGAGGAGAGGGAGTTTTATCTTTTAGATGTATGTTCTTTGTGGAAAGCAAAACTAAACAAGTTTATAGCTCAAGGACAAATCTGGTTAAGCGAGTGGTAATTCTTATCCTTACTTTAAAGTATTCAATGCAATCGAGTATAAATAACAATGCAACCTAATGTTCTTTTTGCATTTCTCTGTCCCTTTGTTGTCAACACACATGCCTGCTTATGTAACATGAGATAGACTGTGTGTGTTTATCTTCTGTGATTATATGTATAAATGTTTGATAGCAGTATACATTTTTAAAACGAAGCTTGTCAATAATGTGTCCATCACAGAATGACTTTTCTCCTTAGCTTTAAGGCATATTTGTCATTCAGTAACCCATTTTCAAAAGAAGCAGGTCACTGATTTTCTAATTGGGCTTTGCAAAACCTGTGTTTTTCTTCAATTTAGCAATCTCAGTTAATGAAAATCTTCAAGAACATAGGTCTCTCACCTTGACAGAAATGTCAAAAATTAAATATGGTGTTATATAGTCAATAGTGATCCTACTTTATTTCCTTGAAAGAAAGCCGTGCAAGTAACCACATTATAATAAATAGTTATAATAATACAAACAGTATAACCCATCAAGGACAATGTAAAGTTTGCAAATTTAGCATGTGATGAAGATAAGGCATTTGTAGGTGAGTCATTCTATGACACACATTTAAGAATCAACTGTCACCAAGAACACAGTAAATTGAGGGTTCTGAACATTGAGCATATTTGAATCTTGGCTGTTGCTTCTGAAAAATTTTTTTATAGTAAGGATAAAGCTTCAAATAGCCTCACCTTTCTCAGTTGTTACAGTCAATGCCATGTAGCATGTATATTTTAGCTTTTTCTAACTGCTGACCCTGCTCCCAATATTATGTCAGCATTCATTATGTGCTACAAGTTAATCTACTCACATACTTAATTCCAAGGGGGGAAAATATTAAAGGTTTTTAGAAATACAGCTTACTGATTAACTTGCAGCAACCTTAATAGCGGCAACCTGAACCAAGCCAGCTATCACTGGCACTCATTGAAAGCCAAGCATTTCTGTGGACATTTCTGTGGATAAATCATAAATATATAAATATATGTTAACATAAACATATTATTAATACTTATAACCAAACATGTAGTTTATTATTAAGGTTTTGATGAAGACACGAAAGCTTAGAGATAATTTAGTATCTTTCCCAAATTTTGCAATTATATTGGCATGCTTAATTTTAATAAAGATCAACCTGACTCCAAAGGCCATGCTTTTTCTACTTTGCAATTTCTTCTACACTCGGACTTCAGACAGTTGTACAATGATCAAGCCCGATCTCTAAAACTTTAGTTTCTTCCTGAGGCTTGTCTCAATTGTGCACTTTCACCTTCCACCCACCTCTCCATTCTCTATAGTTCATTCTTCTGGGTGTCAGGGATCTTTTGCCTATGACTATCTACAAATGACTATCCAAGGACCATAGCATGAAGAGTGGTACCGGTTTAGGGTAGAATGTGCCCACTCAAGACCATTTGGGAAGGTAGTTTTTTGAGAGTGCCTTTGGCCTGAGACAGACAACTTTACAAATTGGGTTGACAATCAGATGTTCCATAAGTAAAGGTCCTACAAATAGGAATGGATTTGAAGAAAAGGAAGGGCATCCAGCTCTGATCAGATAGATAGGGAGTGAGGTTGAGATGTGTTAATGGATAGTTTGGAACTCTAGATACAGGATCCTTATAAAATGCTATTGGCACTTTCCAATTAGATTTTAGTATTAAGTTTGTGTACAGTGAATTGTACACTCCATGGCTGAGCCCTATATTCTGTTTGCTATACACCCAATGTTCTATGACAGTATTTGCTAGTCACTTTTGAATCTTCCTGAATTTGGCCATCTATTTCTCTGGAGATCAGAGGCTATTTTTAAACAAGTTTTTACATCATTTACTAAGCCCGAACTCTGGAACTTTCTATCTCATCCTACTTGTGAAACTCTAGAAGAGATTGCCATAAAATCACATGTGCATGTCACGGGGTATAAAATCTTAGTCTTTCTTTCTTTTCAAATAAAAGGTAGAGTTTTCATTTCCACAGGAACCACTACTTTCTATCTTGATAGTTCATAGATATTTATTTGTAAAATACTTATTTTTGTATATTTTATCTTCATAATAATCCTCTAATGGATTTTTAAAATCTTGGATTTTTTATGAGGAGAACCCCAAAAATCTGGAATTTATTTATTTAAAAATTTGTATTTTCTTACATGCTTAAACTTCAGTCATCTTCAAAGTACTGTCCGTTTGATGCAATACATCTGTTGAGATGCTTTTTCCACTACTCAAAACAGTTTCCAAACTCATCAATTTTAATCTCTTTTCTTTTGTTTTGTTTTCTGCCTTTTGTTTTGTTTTGTTTTGTTATTTTCCACCTCTTCCACATTGTCAAAATGTTTCCCTTAGAGGACTTTTATCATCTGGGGACACACAAAAAAGCAGTCGCTTGGGGTTAGATTGGGTGAATAACTAGGATGGGCACAGAAGTCAAACCGTTTTTGGTCAAAAACTACTGAATACTCAAAGTGGTGTGGGCAGATGCACTGTCATGGTGGAAGAACTAGTCATCTGTTTGCCACAACTCTGGTTGTTTCTTTCAAATTGTGACTCAACATTCTCAAAATTTCCAGATTAAAAACTTTGATTGACTGTTTGATCTAGAGGAACAAATTCTAAGTGTAGTGCAAGGAGCCTGCCCTCCAAAAGATAATTCCTGTTTTTTGGGGACCCCCCCCTTATATTTACCCTGACATATTTTTAGGAATAATTGGCCTCAACATTGCTGTATCTTTTTTTTACTCCAAAATCACACTCTAAGATGAATTAAATGCAACAAGCCATTATTCTTAAACAGATGTACGAAGTAATTTTCTTACTAAAATTAATCTGCCCATATTGTAATTTTATAGGATGTCAGCTTTCCCTATTTCTATTTTATTTTCTCTCTAGAAATAACCTTTCATGACTTGGACTCTGTCATCCTTCCTTAATAAATGTAGCACTGAGGTCTTACAAGGAAGAAAATATTAGACCTCTCTTGTGTGCTTTTCTAGATAAATTGCTTCTAACTAAAGGAATTTGGGAGGCAGCCAGGCATCTCTATATTATCTCATAATTAGAAAACAGCCAATCTTACTGCCATCATTATTTGTTGTTTAATTTTTACATTGCCTTCCTATCATTTGCTGTGTTGGTTCATTTCATATGTTGTATTAATGCTCTGCCCCCCAAATTATGTTAGCATTCATTATGTACTACAAGGTAATCTGCAAATACACTCACATACTACATACATTTCATCAAAACAAAAAAGGCAATACAACATATGTGCCTAGTTACCTTCTCTTTTCTAAGATTTAAATCAATTTGCATAATTTTCCAAATGTTCTGACAGATCTACTTGACCATGAAAGACTATAAGAAACTTAGCACTGAAATCTCTCTATTTTGTTAAAATTTTTAAAAAGCGGAGATACCAGTTTATAAAATCTAAACACCTCAATTTATTACTGTTCTTTCTTTTTCTATTTTGGAATCTAACATATCATTTCTGTTATCAGAATCTATTTATATATACTCTACTACTTGTTATTATGCTCATTGTTTTGTTGTTCTGCACACAGTTACTGAGTTTTATTTGAAGTAGTCATTCCTCTATTGTCTGATGAAGATTTCATGATGCTTTTGATGGAAAGCAAATACTGCAACTGACATAAATAGAAATGTATTTCAAAGTTTATACTTTTTACATGTATACTTTAATTAGCAGCTTATCATTGACTATCAAGGACAGCAGTAAATCAAAGATTACTACTTTGTCTTTATTTCCCAATTCATCTAAAGAAAAAAATTTAAAAAGATTTTCTTTTGAAGAAAAAAATACACTGAATTAATATAATCACACATCCTGATTACTAATAGAACACTTCCCAAGGAGCAGACAGTGAGATGTTAGACTCAGATCTTTTCTCGATAATGTCAGAGAACAGATGCAATCATTTTACTTCAATAACTGGACCCTTGGAGATCTGTGAAGTTTATTTAAAAAAAGGATGGGGGGATCATTGAGACCATAAAGCTATGGGATAAATTTTTAAGAATCTTGGAAATTATATATGCAAATAAGTGTTAAATATTTCAATAAAATCTCACATTTATATTAAGTGATTTTGTTGGTCTTTAATATTCATATAGAAAGTCCTACAATATAAAAGTCAATGAGATATTATTGTTATCTCACCAGCTCTCTCCTCTACTAGTAAAAGTTCCTAAAATATATTTCTAGTATTTTCCCCACTGTGGAGTCTGATCACTGCTTTCTTACTATGTGCTCGCCCTCTTTTGTTTCTATTAATAGTTGGTGTTTTTATTAAGAGTGTAATTGAGTCCAATTTACCATTTCTGAAATGAATGTTACTTACAAAAGTGATACATAAAGTTTTTGAGTTGTCTGTTTATTTTCTACTTCCACTTCAATGCTCTAATTTTATCTTGCTGCCAGCCATATCTCTGATAACCAATTGTTACTTTGATTTAAAATGAAGTAACAATAGAGGCACTTCAATATCACAACTGACTTTGGAATTAGTTCAATGGTATGATCTAATGGCTATCAAGCCATTCACTTTGATAACCTTGATGAGAACATTTTTAGGAGGAAGCTGTAGTAGAAGTTTTTGACAAGTGACTAAAAGTGAACTAGAGTAGACAGGATGGAGGTTTTAAGTGAAAATAACCTTCAAAGAAGCTTCACTGCAAAGTGGAGGAAGATTGTTAAGACAGAGTTCAAGGTGTCCTTACCTGATATCCACTAATTTCACTATAACAGATTCTGTAAATTTTAAAATTCTCTAACTTTCCTAAGCCAAAGTCTTATCTGTTCTGCATTCTGTTTCCTCGGGCTTGCCAGATGGCATTTTGCTCATCTGACAAATTAACCTGTGCTTTTTGGATAATAGCAGGTTACCATGTTACTATTCAAGACAGTGGGCGTTCATCTGAACCTCCTAACAAGGCTCTCCAGAAGGTTCAAATGAACACCTTCAATAATGAGGGGAGAACTGGGGGTAACTACTGAGAACCAATGAAACTCTAGTATCTCTGAAATAACACAACCTAAGAGGCTCTGCCTAACATGAACAGACATGATGAGGAAAAAATGTAATAGAAATTTATCAACCATGGTGAAAGTTAGACCTTAAGATGTTTTCATTTATTTTAGGGTTATGCATGGAGATTTCTAAATAGAACTTTTCCTGGATTACTAGTATTGCCTTGACTTTTTCATACTTATGACCTTAACTGTTGACATTAAGGGAAAGAGAAAAAATGATTTTCTTTGAGGGTCTGTACCCTCTGGGCTGAGAAAACTCAACTGAAAATCCATGGGAACAAGCAGCCTCACAAGACATTTAAAGTTCAAGAATTGTCAGCTCCAGGGAGGGACTACTTATATCCTGGGTTACTTACATCTTTGTATAAAAACCTTGGAGATTCACTGTTCTGTTCTGTTTTAAACTGACAGACATTTTCTCCTTAAGAACGTTTTTCTAAGCTGCTAAATCTTAAGGTATGGCAACCCTTAATGCGGTGACATCTATCATCTGGGTTTATTTGTATTATTATATAGAAGTTTTTTGTCTTGCAGATGTCTTATGCTTTTTTAAGGCTGAATAACCCCCAAACTCCCATAATGTATAGCATTATACACGATAGAAAGAACATTGCTCTGTTTGATAACTAGGTACAACATTCTAGGGATGCCATTGAACACTTTTGATCAGAAAATAATAGTAGTTAGATCCATGAGCTTTAAGACATAAATTTCAGAAGTAGTAACCATATTGAAGAGGAAAATCAATCATCTGTACAAAGGAACTCGGGTGAGTCAAACTTCTCGGTATTTGGGGTTACCCTAACATTTGAATAGAAACTTTTTTCTTTTTATATTCCTAGAAACATAAAATGTTGCTACAAAGAATTATTTACACTTTCAAAAGTTCATCTTTTTATGAAAATAGCACTGTAGCTTCCCACTGAGAGAAAAGATTTGCTCTTCCTCTCGCAAGTTGGACAAAACAAAAGGAAATCTGAGAAACCGCAAGCATCCACCTACAGTAACCAATTTGCAGAAGTGCTATCTGGATTCTGTGTCCTGCTGAGACTCTAATGTCCAATTTCTTCAACAGAGGATTTACACATGAAGTATGATAATGTTTGGCCAGGAAATTAACATAGTCATAGATGGAACAAATACAGAGTACCTCGAATTAACTACAGAGCAATTACAATGACATTGTGCACTGTGTAATAGTCCATTAAGCAATATTAGATCACCAGCTTCCTCCATTTCAGACTTTATTGTCAGGAGCGAAACTAACTTAGCCACAGTAGCATTTTGTGCAGCATTTAGAATTTTCATATGCTAGCACACCAAGTCTGCCTGGGGTTCTGAAATGTAATCAGAAACTCACATATATACACACGCACACACACACACACACACACACACACACACACTCACATACGCACACCACTTCTAACTCCAATATATTCCTTAACTGTAATTTAAACATGCTCTTATTTTGTAACTTGTAGATATACAATTATTTTTCTTTATATATACAATGAGAATGTTTTCTTTAATTTTTAGATAATGATTTTGTTAACATAAAGGTATAATGCATACAAAATATATAATTTCATATATGATCATATGTTTGTAAATATCAAATGTGTAATTTTTTAAAAATCATGGAGACTTCTTTTCAAGGAAGACGATATCACACCATAAAATTTCCTGCTATCACACTCCTTCCAAATAGGACTTCATCCAAATCTTCCTGGATGATATCTTTATTTTGTTTGAAAATGCTCTAGGCAAAACAAGCTTATAACTTTCCTCTATATGTAATTTCAAAATAAAACTTTCTTTTCCTGGAAGAAAATTTTTACACATAATAATATAAATATAATATTCAATGTTATGCTTATTTTCTCATTATTTTTGTGTGAAGAAAATCAGCATTTATATACATATATACCCACATATGCAATTAAAATGTAAGCTCACCAAAATCTTTGTACTGTATATCCCTGTGTCTTTGGCATCCAGAACAATTTCTGACACATAAGAGATGCTCAGTAATTGTGTGATTTATACTAAAATAGGACACCTAAGCTGAAAAGCAGGGTTAGAGACAGGTAACAGCACTGTCAATGAAGCCCCCATTTGCAACACATGTGGTGGTCACACAATGAGCCCTTTGTTATCAATCTTCCTACGTATTGTCAAAAATTACTAAATGTGAGGGGAAGTCATATTGAAATCTTGAAATGTGCCTAATTCTGCATAATTAACTAGAATCACAAAGTAGCCTTCTCAGCCTGTACAAGGAATTCTGGGAGCAAAGGTAATTATCCAATAGAGCCCTATGCCCAGCATTAGAATATGGTCCCCTTCTGGCAAAAACCAAGCTCCTCCAAATACCCCATTTGTCAGAAGCAGAAATCAAAGCTTAGAGATTCACTGGCTGACCCTAGTCAAGCCTCCTTGAGGTGTCAGTGATGACTAGACCTAAGGATTTTGATACCAACTCCCAACGTTTTTTTTCATTTTTCATTTTAAATATATGGGGTACAATTCAGACTTAGGTATACAAATGTTCATTATGCAAGTACCCTTGTTAATGAGGTGTGCTTTCATGTCTATTTGAAAAAAATTACCTCCATTGATTGAATTACTTAGTCAGTTCCATCTGCCAACCAGTACACTTAGTGTAAAGCATCAGTATGAAATACCTGGTTGTTTAACTGAACCAATGGTTCCTTTCAGGTCTAAGCTCTTGAAGCCTATGGTCACAGTCCCAGATATAGTTGATCACTACCGAATTTAACAAGCACTGCTACAAGAAGTCATGGAAAAATGAAAAATTGTCAGCCTCATAATACATAATAATGCAACACAGTCTACCATCCAGACCCCGCAGATTCTGGCCAATGAGGTTTGTAGATGGATGTCACGTGTGGAGAAAATGGATCCACACTCTCTAATTTGATATTGTCAGTGCCTCAATATCTTGATAATTTCTCATCCTTGAATACTCACCCTCTAAACTTGTCTTTTTTCTTCCCAATTACATACTTTGATGGCAGAAAATAAATTGTTGAAAATTAATCAAATGGAATGTAGAGTCCTGATGTGACCTTATCTATCAGAAATGAGGAGGTGTAAACTGTAACCAGAAGCTAATTTGAAAAAAAAAAAGTATGAGATATGTATATTCCATAGAAAGAAGAGAGCAAAATCTATACAATCAAGAAATAAATAAATACATGTAAATAAACAATATGATCTGGAATGATCCATTCTTCTGTCTGAATACAATTAAAAATGTTAAGACAGTCCTTCAATCATCCAATAAAAATTTTCCACATCCTACCTAAGTATCAGTTATTGGACATGAATAAATAAAACACAGTTCTGGGCCTTGGAAAACCATTGATCTAATGAACTATAATGAGCATAGTGTTGAAAGTGCTGAGGAAACGTTATAAATAAGCAGCTCAGACGAGGGGCTCCTAGCCAGTCTGGCCATGCTGAGAATGCTTCTTGAAGCTGAGCTGAGATCTTAAGGAAGAGCTGAGATTAGTTAAATAAAGAAAGACATAAAGAGAACAGAGCATGCAGAGAAGAGAAAGAGCATGAACAATTTGAAGAATTTCAAGTCATTTTCTAGAATACTGCGTGCATATAGAGAAGGAAAGCAACGAAATGGCAAGAAACCCAGAGGGACTAAGATGTAGGATCACGAAGAGCCTTTGATTTTACACAGAAACTTAGAAACAGAGGGTATTACTGGAAGTTAAAAAAAATATATATATATGGATATATATATATATGTGATTTTATTTTATCTTATACTCAGGGTGCACAAGTGTACGTTTGTTACACGTACATTTTATGGAGTGGTGGGGATTTGGCCTCAGGTGGTCCATTCCCCTGATAGCTCTCCTGAACATTATAGTCAGTAGGCACTTTTTGAATCCTAATTCCCTTCTCCTCCTCCCTCCCTTCCTTCCTTCCTTCCTTCCTTCCTTCCTTCCTTCCTTCCTTAAGTCTCACTCCCTTGCCCAGGCTCGAGTGCTGTGGCACACTTACGGTCACTCAAGCGTCAGCCTGCTGGGCTCCGACGATCCTTCTGCCTCAGCCTTCCAAGTAGCCAGAACTATAGGTGAGCTACCAGGCCTGGCTAATTTTTGATTTATTGTAGAGACGAGGTCTCACCAAGTTCCCCAGGCTGGTCTTGAACCCAAGGCTCATGTAATTCACTTGCTTCGGTCTCCCAAAGTGCTGGGATTACAGAGAGCCACTGAGCCCAGCCCTTCTCCACCTTTCCACTTTTTGATGTCCCCAGTGTCTATTATTTCCAACTCTGGCAACTTAGCTTCAGCATATAAGTGAGAACATGCCATTTGGTTTTCTGTTTACAGGGGAGTGACATAGTGGTATTTACATGTTAGAGAACATCATCCTAGAGACAGAATAAAGAATTGATCGAAGAGATAAAAATCTGAATCTATTAGAATATGAAAAGAAGTGAAAAAAATTGAAGACAGCTGAATAGGAATTGAGATGACAAAGTAAATGTGATCTATTGACCAATTGGACAAGAAAAACAAGGAAAAACAAGACAATTCAGCAAACTCTCAATTTATTTTGTCTATTTTGTTTTGTTTCTTGATTAGTGAATAAGTTGTGGTACCATTCACATGAGTTTCCATGTATGAGAGGCCGCAGTCTATGGCAGGGTGTGGAAAAGAGGTGGAGGGAAGAGGAATTCTGTTTGGGATATATGCACATGCCAATATAATCACTGCTGTGACACAGAGGGTGTAATCTGGGTTCAAGACTCTAATTTTGAAGTCATCAATGTATATGAAGTATTTCAAGTAAGGTTAAGTCACAAAAAAGGGAGAAAAGACAAGCAATTCTGGGGGATATGATTATGTTGGGGACAAGAAGAGGGATACATATTTAGGAAAGAAAATTAGAAAAATTACCATAAGCAAAGGAGAAGAACAAGGAAAGACCAATGATGCAGATGCTGAACAATAAGGTAAAACCAAAATAAAAGTTTCATGAAAAACATACATATATATGTATGTACATCTATACAGTTGACCCTTGACCAACATGGGTTTCAACTGCATGCATCCATTTATATTTTCCTCTGCCTCTGGCACCCATGAGACAGCAAAACCTCCTTCTCGGTCTACTCATTATGAAGATGATAAGAATGAAGATACTTGTGATGATTCACTTCCACCTAATGAATAGTAAATATATTTTGTCTTCCTTATGATTTCGTTAATAACATTTTCTTTTCTCAAGTTTGCACTATATAAAAATACAATATATAATACATATTCAAACTATGTGTTCATCAAACTATGATGTCAGTAAGGCTTCTGGTCAACAATAGGCTATTAGTAGTTAAGATTTGGGGGAGTTGGTTGGGCTTGGTGGCTCAGCTTGTAATCCCAGCACTTTGGGAGGCCAAGGTAAGTGGATTGTCTGAGCCCACGGGTTCGAGACCCGCCTGGGAAAATTGGTGAGACCTCATCTCTACAATAAATAAATTAAAAAAATTAGCCGGGTGTGGTAATGCGTGCCTGTAGTTCTGGCTACTTGGAAGGCTGAGGTGGAAGGTTCGCCAGAGCCCAACAGGTGGAGGCTGCAGTGGCAGGAAGAATGCCACTGCATTCCAGTCTGGGCGACAGAGTGAGACTCCCAACTCAAAAAAAAAAAAAAAAAAGATTTGGGGGAGTCAAAAGTTATACACAGATTCTTCACCGTGCAAGGAGTCTGTACCCCCCACCCCGTGTTGTTCAAGAGTCAATAGTAAATGTATACATGTATATATATCTATGTATATACATATACAGTTTGAGTATTCCTTATCCCACCAGAAGTGGCACCAGAAGTGTTTGGATTTCAGATTTTTTCAAAATTTGGGATATTTGCATATATGTAATGAGACATCTTGGGAATGAGACTGAAGTCTAAACAAAAAATTCATTTGTTAAAATATTTCTTGCAATGCAGAAGACATAGATTCATGTTGCCCTGAATATATGCTCCCAAAATTTATTTATATTTAATATACATCTTATACACATAGCCCAAAGGTAATTTTATACAATAGTTTTAATCATTTTATGCTTGAAACAAAATTATGACTGTGTTTTGTCTACAACCTGTCAGATGAAGTCAGGTATAGAATTGTCCACTTGTGACATCAGTCAGCATTCAGAAAGGTTGGGATTTTAGTGGCATTTGAGATTACAGGTGCTCAGAATAGGTATGCTCAACCTGTTTATAAACACACATATTTATTTATGCATGTACATACATATATACACATGTTTACATACACATATATGCATATAAAGCTTTATGTGTGCATAAGATATATGTATTACATTATACATATTAAAAAAACAAAGGTAAGAGATTTTACTTAATTGTTCACTCATGTTTAAAAAGCATCTAGACCAGAGCCTAGCACAAGAAGGCAATTAAAAATATTCATTGACAGAAAGATAGCAGTAGCAGTAAACAAAAATAATATTTCCAATTTCAAAGACACCTCAAGTAAACAAAGATCTCTGTCAGGTCAAAAGTAGAATAGGAATAAAACATTAATTAAAAACATATCTGAATATTAAGAAGATCACCTTAACTTTTTGTGAATTTTTATTCATATGTTAATCACTTATCTTCTATTTAAATCTGAGCTGTCTTGGTTCTTTTAATAATTATGTAGTTTTCTTCTTTAGTTTAAAAATTGTATGTCTCTGTCACAAACAGGGAAACTCTACAAATGATATTTCCCATCAGTAGTGAAAGGAAGAGAAGAGGCAGAATTAATATTTACTCCTTGGGTGTCCTGGATACATAAAGCCCCAAAGACAATTTGTGAAAGAAAAAGGCATTGCAAACTAGAATGAATTTTGTCTGAGACTAATGTTCCCTGCCATCTTTAGTACAAGGAGAAGACCATTTAGTAGACATTTACAACTACAAGGGCCATATCTCAAAGGGTTTGGACTTTCCACTGCTCTTACCAGGGCTGGCAGGATTTTCTGAAATATAGATCTCCAAATTTCATAAGAATTGACCTTTTATCTAATACATGTGATAGTCACTCATTTATACAAAATAGTAAGTTGCTTATGAGCAAATAATTAAATGCACCCAGAAAAAAGCCATAAGAGTATAGTGCTGTCACTTAACGATGTACTTCTCAGACCACCGGCTGTTACTTATTAGGAAAATTCCTGTACAAAACAGCCAGCTGTGATAGTTCACACCTGTAATCCTAGCACTTTGGGAGGTGAAGGCGAGAGGATTGCCTGTTCCCCGGTGTTTGAGACCAGCCTGGGCAACTTGGCGAGACTATGTCTCCACAATAAATCGAAAAAGTAGCCAGACATGGTGGCACGCACCTGTAGTTCCAGCTACTTGGAAGGATGAGGTAGAAGGATCACAGATCAAGGCTGCAGTGTCCATGAGCATGCCACTGCACTCCAACCTTGTTGACAGCGAAACTCCAACTCAAAAAAAAAAAAAAAAAGAAGATGGATTTCTAAATAAATGAACAGAAAGGATACATTTCTCAAATTACCTGGAAACAAGTTTTCTAGTGTTATTTACTAACTGTACAATGTCCAATAATAATACCATTCAAAGTGTTTTTCTTTTCCATCATCTCTATGTGATTACTTTACTCACAAGTGGTGGAGACCCAGGAGAGCAAAGAAGCATGAAATTGAACACAAAATTAATTTAAGAGCTCATTCCTTTTCTGTCTTTTCTTAGATACGCCCCCTCTACTCCCCTAAGAGTGATAACTCTACATGAACATACTTTCTCAACTAATCAGTGTAGTTTCCTGAAAATAAAGTTTCAGATACAGTTCAATTAATGCTTGGTTTCAGAATGCATTATTGGTATTTGAATATGTGGTGGAAATATCCATACTGAAAGTCCTGAATTATATAATCTTGGCTATTATGGTGAGAAATGTATTAGTGACCTAACTTTTCTCAAACTTAATTTCTATACTGAAAGTTAGAGAGCTGAATTTCCAAAGATCTATAAAGACCTTTCTAACTCCAAAGTTTTTGACTTCAGTATAGTTATCAACTGAATAGACTTTTTTTTTTTTGAGGATTTGTGATTTGATCTTTACAATACCCACCCATCCCTTCAAAAAAAAAAAAATCTGTTGATGTTTTAGTAGATATCATAGATTAATGGAATACCTTGCCAAACCATCATATTCCCAAGCTCCATGGTGATAAATAGCATCATCTAAGATTATGTACAGGGTTCTTCCCTTCTATACTCTTCAAATGCAATTCTTAGAACTCTTAAGATTTACAGTGATTAGGTCACTCTCTTTACCAGGAAGAAGGACAGGGAAAAAAAAAATAGAGGAACATTCTGGTAGAAATGGGTAAAGGAGATCAAAGTGCATGACTTCAGTGAGAGTCTATTATTTTTCCCTATTTTTCCTGAAGCTATGTGTAGTGACAATATAAATCTCCTGGTTTCCAATTGTATTCTCTTTACAAAACTCCTATAAGTATGTTTTTAAACAACAGTGCAGCTACATGAAATCAACATATTGAACAAGGAATGCAGACCTGATATTGAGGAAAGATCTTGCCTGTACACCATCAAACATGTCTGTGTTTCCACAGAGTCAAAGGTTTATGATTCAGGGAGAAATAAGAACATGAGCAACAACACAACACCTTTCACTACTACAATACAGTATGTAAAGTGCTGTGCTCCTTGTTTGTGTTTTCTCTCATTCCAGTGACACCATTATTCTATGAAGTAGGAATATTGCCTCCTCCTTTTTTTAAACAGAGAAGACAACTGGGACTTAAAAAGTATAAATTAACATACCTAATGGGAGAGCCAAAATTTGTAACAAAACAAAACACAAGACTGTATCCATTGTTTATTGTCTCAAGAGACAAGAATGCCATGCTAAAGCTACAGAGAAAAGAAAGGAAAATATAGGAAGAATGAGAAAGACTGAATGAGTGGCAGGAAGTGGAAAAGAGAGGTGACAGACACAGTGGTAGCAGTAAGAGCTGAAAGGTAGGAGAGCAATGCGCCAAAGAGACGAGAGCGCCAGTCGCCCTGACATGTTGACTACTCTGGTTCTCTATTTTTCTGCCTGCTTAGATTCAAACGATGTAAATATACTGTTAAAACACATGCTGCCTGTGCATGAGAGCTTCAACTTCAGAAGGAGAGATTACTGGCTGTGCAGTGTGATTTTCACTCAGGTCTCCAGGGAGCCCTGGGTGAACCTTCTCTCTACACTTTGCAAACTGTTTCTCGTATAGATTCACTTTTTTCCCAACTACCAAATAGTGTGCAAAATTACAGCATTAGAACTCCAGCTTAACACTTTTGTGCCTAAGAAAATTCAGATTCTCCAATAAAAGCTATTTTAAAAAAAATCATAAATGTCTATGTAAAATACATCTTCTTTTTTGTATTTCTGTTATTTTTTACTTTATAAAATGCCTTATATAGTACATCATATTTTATGTTCTCATGACTCATAGCATGGTATGATGGAGATTCTGAGACCAGGACTTGATTAAAGAGAGACATGTGTTGCCCTCCAAGAACAGGCAAAATGGTGGCATCAGAGTACGATGATGCTAGGTTCTTGGTTCTGCACATCCATGAATAAAAAGTAAGCATTCAGCCAAATACCATTTATTCACTTAAAATAGAATTTCTTCAAATATAAATATTTTAAACAAAAAGGAAAACAAGGCTCTTTCTCTTGTAAAGATTCCTATTTCAGTTGCATACAAATATTAGTTGTGTTTATGCAAACCAGTTTTACTGAAACAGGGATGCTCAACAAATCTGCAAGTATAAATATTAAAAAAAAGAAGAAAACTTATTTTACATAGACCTCAATTAAATTACAATATTAAGCAGGCTGCAGCAGGAGTCCATTAAAGATTTAGTTACCTTCTGTGTTGAACATTAAGAAGCTATTACTCAAATTCTATTTAAACTGTTAAAAGGAATTAAAATGTATAAGAAAAACCATTACATATCACAAGCTAATTTTCTAAGGAAAGCTTAGCAGTTGATAGATTGTTTAAGCCTCTCCAAGGTTTTAGCTTCATACTCAATAATTCAGAGATGGGAGCAGGGTTATGTTGATTCATAATTTGCTCCCTTCTGTCTCTCAGTGGAATGATGTTATGTTGGAGAATCCACCTTCATTTCCCATTCTGTATCTTAAACTGTGCTCTCCAAGTTAAACTCAACAATTAGCAGCAGGAAAGTGACATTGTGTTCTCCCGGGGTCACAGTATCTCACCATTGTGTTCCCCAATTTCCAGTTCATAATTTGAACTCTACCATGTGGCCTCTTCCTGCTTCTAAGCTATTTCCGAGGACAGAGAAATTAATTTTTGTGTAATTGTTTAGAACAATTGTCCCCTCCTTCCTGAAAATAAATTAGTTTTAGAAATATAAGTTTCTTTTTCTTTTCCTTTTTATTTTTGAAGAACACTTTCTTTAAAAAGTTCCCAATACTTGTTTTCATCACCTTGAATAGTCTTTCTATTCAGCAGAAGAAAAAACATCTTTTCTTTCTTCTTGATGTGCTCTCACCATTTTTTAAAATAAAAACTCATCAAGGAGTAGCTAGATAACTCTAAAATCAAACTATATAAAATAAATGTGAGATATATTATTTGAAACAGAAATGTTCCTCAATTTGTCTTCTGTGTTTTCATTTGTAAGAATTCCTCTTGTCAGGCGTGGTGGCTCAAGCCTATAATCCCAGCACTTTGGAAGGCCAACGTAAGGGGATTGCCTGAGCACATGGGTTGGAGAATTGTCTGGGCAACTTGGTGAGACCTCTTCTCTACAATTAAAAAAAAAAATTAGCCAGGCATGGTATCATGTGCCTGTGGTTCCGGCTACTTGGAAGGCTGAGGCAGAAGGATCACTGGAGCCCAGTGGGATGATGCCAGGGTGGCCGTGAGGGTGCCACTGCACTCCAGCCTGTGTGACAGGGTGAGACTGTCTCAACAAAAAAAAAAAAGAAGTCCTTTCACACTTACAACAGGTTAGCAATTATTTATTGAATATTATCTATTATGTTATCTATTATCTTCACTGATAAAGCAATCAATAATGTGTATCTTATGGACCTTAATGTATGAAAAGTATGAGCTTAAATGTAAGTGTTTAAACTATCAAATGGCTTCCTTTCTTGGGAGCATTGTTTTATCCAGTAGATAAAACACAAGAAGCAAAATAATAATGGTTACAGTTCAATAATAAGAAAAAACAAATGGGATATAATGGAAATCTTACTTCTAACAACATTCCCAATTCATTTTTTTAAGTAGCATCTTGGATTCCCTTTGGAGAAGTACCTGTCTCCAAGTCTCAGCTATATGAAGTCAGCCTCACTCTCTGGGCAGGGACTGGGATATGATTATCTAAACCCAAGCAGCATCATCTGTCATTCCAATGATATACATGGTATCCAAATTGTAGGTCATGAGATATTGTATGTTTTCAAGAGAACTTCAGTTATACTTGACATTGGTAGGACATCGCAAACCACACTGGATTTTGTGATGCTCCAAATGACATCACATATCTGTGAAGCTGGTTTCCCAGTGAATGTCATGATGAAAATAGCAATTTCTGAGTGAAAAATTAATGTGGAACATAAAATAAGGATGGAGTTGTCCAATCTAGTTCCAAGATTTGAGAAATTGTGCAATGTCCCACACATCCCATTAGTAAGTCATTGTGGTTATTTAAAAATATTTTCTTTTAATATATCGCATTACTTTTTGAACAACTACTATGTGGTTAGAACATGCTCATCAAGTCATTTTGACCTAAATACTTAATAAATAGAACTGTTGTGTATATTTTTTGACCTGGGATAACATGGAAAAAAAAAAAAGACTGTTGTGTATATCTTTTGACTTGGGGCAACATTAAAAAAAACCCAAAAAACTATTGAGACACCATGTTGTTGTGAATGAGAGTTTGGGATCACATGAATGACAGTGATTGATCGAGGGTTGGGCACAAGATTCAAATACAGGCAAAGAGTTCTAAATGAACCTAAAATAGACAGACCAAGAGGAATAAAGAGAGAAATTGGTGTCTTGGTGACATTTGAGCAACTGAAACAAGACTCATCTGTATTCAGCCTTGTCTCTGGACTTTTAAGCTGTATGAGGCAATCAATTCTCTTCAGTGCCTAACCAGCTTTAAGGTGTTCTATCACTTGTAACTAAAATAATTTAGAGTTTAACATTGAAAGAAAAATGTCTATCAAGTCCTGCTTTTTTCACTTGATATAAATAATTCAAATATAGAAGAACCTTTTTAAAGGTACTATTTCAAGAAGCATTGGGGCTGGCCCTAGGGGCTTATATTCTCCCCTCATTTGGCAGCTTGGCAGAGATTGACACTGAGTAAGTCCGTGAGACAAAGCCATTGGCTAATGTCCATATCCTAACATAGAGGATGTTCCCAGGGCCTTTGCATACACTACCTCTCATGGTTTCTGTGCCCATAGATCATTTGAAATAAGTCTTGTTACTTAGAGCAACTGAGTGTTACTTAGCCACTCTTAGGTTGACCTATACATGTTTTGTAAGGTAAAGTGACAGAGCTCATTGTCTCTCTTGGAGTATTTTCACTTACAAGTCCAGCATGTTGGGCAAGGCAGGTCCTACCCTACTATATCTTTGGCCTTGATACATACTGAGTGTTTATACTTGACTACTGACTTAGGCAGTGGCATACAAATGGGATAACTTACTGTGTTTTCTCTATTATTTCTCTACCTGTATATTTTTCCTCAGTAGTATGTACTTATGACATTTGTTTATCCAGAAGCACAAAAATACCTGTCTTAAACAGTTTCAGTATGGATTTGTTGTGTGTCTAGGTGCTACTTTATATTTTATTTATAACAAATCTGATAATACACTGATCCAGTTTTATTTTGGCATCATGAAATACAGTATGTGTTTAATTATTCAGTAAGTAATTGTTGGAATATTTATATATGTGCATATGCATATTTATACACACAAATAGACATATTCACATCATGTAAATGACTTTTACATGACGATGTCAATGACTGTGACTTCTACAAAGTTTTAAGTATAGTTTTAAAATGTCATTTTCAAGATAAAATATCATATCAGACAAAGAAATGTTAGAGGAGTATTAAGTGCTAAAATATGTGTTGCTGATTAGTGCAACAGAGTTAAGAGAGGTTAGGAGATGAATATGAACTGTAGCAGCTATAGCAGTTATAGAAGACTTAATCTTAGTGGTGCTTTACAAGTGTGAACTGAATAATAATCACCCAATCTGAGTTAGTTATTATAAGAGTGACCTATTGTGTGACGTAGGTCTTCACAGTTAGAATGTAGAGCATAATTCAATAATTGACAGCTTGGTAGTCCACATAATAATGGTGATAATAATAGATTTGTTTCTACTGATGAGAAAGTTAACCTTCAAGAGTGAAATATACAGTCTTTTGTAGAAAATTAAGTTTTGAAGGACTTAAAGAGTTGTTTGCGTACTATAAAATGAAGTGAGATTCTTAGAATTTAAGGCAAAACTTCTATTCTGAATATTCTTATCAATGAGTTTCTTTTTGGATGCCATATTGTCTAACTTTATAGGGAACCACTCACATGAAACACAATGAGATGCCCTTGCTTCTTGAACTCGCTATTGATTGTTTTCCTGCCCAGAATTTTTACATATAGCATATTCACTGGGAGCATTTTAAAGATGTCTGTCTTTCTAAAGTTTTTGTTGCTTTTTAGAATATTGCTTTATAATTATTAGGCAACAAAATTCAATCTTGGAAGAAATATAAGAAGGTACAACATCCTCTGAAGATAAACCTTATCTGATTCTGTTATTAAGAAGAGTTCTGATTATCCATGTTTTTTCATATGTAAATCTGGACAAGATGTGTTGTGATTTTTCTCCTATTTTACTTTGATGTCTTTATGAATGACCATAAACTAAGATAAACACTATAGAAGAGCCCTGTCCAGGAGCAAAGTTAGGTTAGGGTATGTCGGTCAAGTAAGACACAATGAATGTAACAAAGGACATTTATTACTTACAGATCCCAGAGGGAAGAGATATGCCCACCAGAAGTACCAAAATGTCTAGAAGAGGCAGGGAGTTGAACCAGGTGGGGAGTGAGACAGGACCTGGGGGACTAAATCTTTATTAAGCTGCATGAGCATTATCCCTTAGGCTTTTCTCCAGGACTTGTGGACTGTCTACTTCAAAGAAAACACATGCAAAGGAGAGAAATTATTTACATGACTCTGGTCTTAATTATTAGGTATAATAATGGTCAACAGCTGTGGGATATGTTGGGTTTGAGGCTTGTGGAATGAGGAACAATTGGGCTATAATACAAACGACGGCACAGGGATGGAAAGTTTTAACTAGGCCAAAGGTGATGGAACACTGGGTTTCACACAACTTACATCAGGCCTAAAATTGGAAACTGAGGTAGCAGTTATATTAAACAATTTTAGGACAAGATGGTGAAGGCAAGACTACATAGAGAGAAACAATATTTTCTGATGCTCAGGAAAGTATTGAGGGAAGTAGTCCCTGAATCTTTATTACTATCTTAAGAAATCCAAATTAAAAGGCTATCATGTAGGATAAATAATAAATTTGTTCCACACATGATGTTAGGACATAACCTAAAGAAAAAAAGATGTGGGGACGTTTACAGTTCCATTTGGGACAAAGTTCACCAACTAGAGCTTTAGCCACATAATGGACAGCTTAGCAATGAAATAAGAAGCTCTTCATCCAAAGTGTCCAAGCCAAGACTGAACTAATTCATCCATCACAGATGTTTTAGGATGGTTGTATTAAGTTAGGAGAAAAGCTGAGAAAATGGTCATTAAGTTTCCTAATTTTATGACTGCTCTGATATTCCAATTTCCTGTTTAATAATACCAATGATAAATTATATAGTGGCATCCTTGTACATGATAATCTCCAAGTCATTGGTGAGCCTTTACTGTACATATTCTTCATTTTGATTAACAAAGAAGAAACCATTTCTTCATGAGTGTTATGTATATTCCATGTCCATATAGTTGAGCATTATTCAATGAATATTTATTGATTAGTTAATGTAGTGGGTTAACAGTGTCCACAGTCCTATGTTGCTGTCTACTACATAACAAGCACTCATTTAATAGGTTTTTAAAGGAAAGAATGTGGGAAATTAAAAATAATGTTTGTTATATCTGTCATTTGTTAGCCATAAGATCTTGAGCAAATTATGTAACATCTTTAAGCCAGCCTTGGTTTCCTCAATTTTTTTAAAATTAGGTTTTCAAAGCTGAATCTAGTCTGTTTTCCTCCCCCATAAAACCAGCATAATATTAGCTGTTATTGTCATAAGATATTGAGTAAGGGCATGCAAATTAAGGATAATTATGAGAGATTTCACTGAAGAAGAAAAGACAGGATAGATAATTGAATGGACCACTGAGTTAAATCACGTTTCTCAAAGTGAATGAACTGTCAAGGAAATGATAGATTTACTTTGCCAATTGTTCAAAAATTATGTACAGAAAAATCTGGATGTCCATTATTTAGGTTGGTAAACCATAGAGTACATATTTTAAGGCAAATTTTAACTTGCCTCTCAACTTTCAAACTTACTAATATTAATTTGCTTGTGGGAAAGATACTCCTTAAAGTAAGAGGCAGTGGTTCTCAGCACTGGCTGCACAGTGGAATCCGCCATGGCATTTTAGAAACTTCTAATACCTGATTTCCAACCCTAGAGATTCTGGCATAAGTGATCTGGGGTTCCAAAAATTTAACAGCTCTTTAGATAATTCTCATGTATAGTCACTGCTAAGAACCACAGAGGAAGTGATAGGACTTTTTTTTTCAATCATCTGCACTATTTAGGATACTGATTGATTGGCTGTTGGACTGATTAAAGTCAAAGTCTAATAAGACTGAATTCTATGGATATTAGACCTAAAAGTGTGATTCCTAGGCCACTTTCATATGTTGGGAGCTTGTCTGAAATATAACTTTTTAGAGCAACACTGGGTTTACTGAATCAAAAAATCTGGGATTAGGGCCCAGCAAACTGTGTTTTGCTCCGTAATTCTAACACACTCTCACTTGTCAATCACTGACATAGGACATATGAATTTTACAGAATTCCCACAAAGCCAGTTGTCACCAGCCACATTTAATTAATGTTCTTGTGTTAGTGGAGTTGACAGTGCTAAAAAAAACAGAAGTGAATCAGTGGGAGACTATAAAGAATTCTTCCTCCCAATTAAGATAAAGAACAGTCTTGTGAGGAGCAGGAAAGAATACTTCATGTTGAACAAATAATGGCCCAATTTTGGCAATATACAATAGAAAATTTTTAAATTTAACTCGAATTTGGAAGGTGTTAGACTTAAGGCAGGAGATTCAATTAATAAGTGACCTTTGGCAACATAGAACTAAGTACATTCAAGCAAAATGAGGCAAAAGCATATAAGATGAATTTCAAAATAATGATTCTATGGTGAGGAATTTTTTATTTGTCTCGAGATGTTCAAATACAAAAGAAAAATAACCATTTAAATATGTGGATCAAGTCATTCAGTTGGGTAAATATTAAGAATAAAAAGGGTTGGTGATATCTTCCCAAAGACTGCTACAAAGTCATATTCATATTATCTGAAAGGACAGTGTGACTCCAGGAGAAGAGGGGATTTTCTTTGTTCTTTTTCTGCAAGCACAAAATAAATATTGACTTAATGGTACTGCAGACCAGTTCCCAAGAGCGTTAAGACCTAGAACCTGGAGAAGAATCATGCTATCCTCAATGTCGGTAATGAAGGAGAAGTTGCCTGATTTGGGAATGAGACAGATTAGAGCAGTATTAGAGCTTAGGGAAGGCAATTTAATGAAGAGTTAAGGGGCTGAATCTTTTCTTCACCGCTTAGTACATAATTGATTCTGTTCACAGACATCTTATCTGTGAGCAGGTATATATTTTTATTTGTTCTATAAATATTGGATGATATGAGTGTGTTGGGATTGAAGTACATTAGTTTATTTTTAATCATTAAATGCTTTTTAACAAGGACTGGTAACAAGATTTGCATTACTTTAAGGTATACATTGGTAACTTGAATGTTTTAACTAGATAGGAGTGGAAGGAGGTAATCAACCAACTTCTCATGTCAAATATTTCAAAATCATAATCAACACCTACCCAGTTCAAGGTCATCTTCTGACAATTGCTTTGTCTATGGGCTATACTGTGAGATGGCTTTTCAAGAAATAAAAAGATTGGTAAGGGTTCTGGGTTTTACCAAGCTGGAGATTTGGATTTGCTGATAAGCCCCCACTGAGGTGATAGCACCACAGAAAAAGATATGCCAGAATATGAATTTAGAGTCCATAAAACTCAAGTGATCTAACACAGAAACAAAGATATGTTCTCACTCATAATCGGACCCTGAACATTTACCATAATACTGTAAGAAAAGGATTGGCAGTAGCGGGATATTGCAGGGGTGGGGTGGGGAGGACACAGCATCAATAAGGGTACTTGATCTCAAACCAGGCAAAGTGGGGGTGGGTACTAAAAGGAGGTCCAAACTTTACCTGTCAATGTCCATTTGTATATATAATCCTGAATTGTACCTCACACCATATATATATATGTATATAAAGTTTCCCAAGCAAAAATTATTGGAAAGAACATTCCAGGTAGAGGATGCAGTCTGAAGAAATCAGTAAAACTGCCTATTTGGGAAGACATATGTGATCTGGTTTATCTAGAATGTGTGTTGCATGGGGTTAGCAATATATGCAGAGTATATCGTAATTGCATGGGGGAGGTAAATGAGTCTCAGACTTAAATTTAGTCTTTCTAACTTCCACATTCACCATATTAGCAGTCATCCCCAGCAACCTGAATAACCAAATCTTCAGGTAGCCAACTCTACCTGAAACCTAAATGTCTCACTTGTCTTCACAGAACTTTAATTTTGTATTTATATTTTTAAAATCACATGTTGGAAAATATAGTATTTGACTTTTTTCCTGTTTATTGTACTGTAAGATGACCTAAAAATGTTATCAAATCAATGAGTGACTGATATCTAGACAGTATAATACATTTGGGGAGTGCTTCCTATGTTAAATTTCATGCTAATAGGTTTATGCATTGCCATCTGCCTGTTTATCTGAGATGCCATGATAAAACATGTAAAGGCCACAGAGAAAAATTCTGTCATAATTAAATTATATCTATACATGCTGATAATTACAGTAACAGATGGGCTTGGATATGAGGTACACTGAGACTTCAAAAGCAGGTCTTTTAAAGATAAAGAAGTGACTGAGACTCACCAAATCATTTCCAGGGACAGATGGGGATGCCCAGCTACTCAATCAGTCCTCAAAATTTGCATTGAATTAGGATCAACATTAGTACACCAGGGTCTAATGTGAGGGTCATAGAAAGAATAGATAACAATTCTCATGGTCAAGTGGTGTGTTGAGTTAATAGCTAAGCTATAACCAGTTCAACCAGGTGTGAAACATAGAGTCCAGCCTCTTGGGAATGAGAGCCAGTAAGAGTGAGCCATGAGTTATGAACTCCTGTCAGTCAGACTGAAGTTCACAGAAATACTCAGGTCCCCAAAGAGCAGATGAACATTCATTTAGTAAGTGAGGCAGGTAGGTGTTTTGAACTTCACACTAGGCAAACATTCCCTACCTATACTGTGGTCACATAGGTCAGTGGTAAGGTGGGTATACGTCAGTGTATTTGGAGACTCCTAAAAATTAATCCGCCTTGGTAAGGCTTGTTGGAGGACTGGGAGGTGTTAAGCCTATGTTGAATTCACGAGAGTTCCTTGCTAGGAAGAAATGAAGAAAGTGATATAGACTCAGCCTCCATGACAGATAATTACGGCTCTTTACAATGGATAGATAAAACAGTAAACTGAGTGGCATGAAATAAATAGAAAAGAATTTCCCCCTAAAAAGGCCAAGAATGTCAATATGTGTGAGTCTCTTTGAAGACAGCCAAACTGATGAACACAGAATTTTAAATTCTCTTTCTGTGCTTCTCTCATTTGAAGACAGGGCCCAGATGTCTGGTTATTTCACATGAAAGATCAGTATTTCTGAATTTCTTTCAGGATATACAAGAGTGCTGAGCATTCAGTGGAAACACCAATTGCTCTATTAATGATAACAATAGCAGAAAGGGTTGACTAACTAAATTATTATTGTACACATAGATTTCATGTGGATTTTTAATTTATAAAACTTTTCTCAATTAGTCAGGGGCATAATGTGGAAAAAAGATGAAATTGAAAAGAAAATCTCATTATTGGTGTGGGTACCTCAAGTGTTGATACCAGGTTCAACATCTCCCGCGATGATCTAGGCTTTTCAAGTAAAAGGGAGACAGGCATGGCAACCAGCGGGCAAGTGTAAGAGATTAATAGAAGTCTCATTTAGTGTTTTCTGGGTCAGGAAGTTATTGAAAGTGCTGATTGATTCAGTTTAACAATATCATTTTTATATAGTTTTTCTCCATTTCTTTGAATAGTCTTGTTATTTAATTTATGAATAGAATTGTTAGTTCCTCAGGACAATTTTTTAACTAGACTACATTATGTTTGTTTCTTTTCTATAGACCCAGTACCTGATTCAATTTGTTTGCCTTCAGTCTACCAATACATAGATATCAATTATTTATTTCTGCTTCTCTCTAATTTATTTGGATTTATTCTTGAAATGCACATGTTTTGGTGAGCATCTGAAAGTCATTAGTTAAAAATTCTGTAATATGACCTTGAGACTAGGATGAAAGTATTCTACAGTCATATTGAAAGCTTTTGCACCAGGAGAGGACTGCCCTTGATGCTGGCAGAAACAGGGCTGAGGAAGTCGGGCAGGTTCTATTGAATATTCTAGAAGCTAAAGAAAAAATAGAAGAATCAATTTTCTGGAATTTCAAAGAAAGCACATGTGGCTTACTAATTTAGTTGGGAAGATATTTGCTTTACTGCTTTATAAGAGGGCCAGAAAAACTGTTTGTTAATATCACCCAGATAATTTTTCTCTAGTAAACCTCGGAAACCAAGAAAGGCATAGTGGAAAGATTTCCTTCTCATTTATAAAAGCACTAGAAAAATAAAGAAAAGAATCAGGGATGTTTAGATATTGGCATATTTTACAGGAGAATAATGGTACAAGTAAACTATGATAATTTGCATTAAGGGTCTTCTGACTTTGCCATACTTTTTCAAAATGTTCTTTTGAATGATGAAACCTGAAATAAGTACACATACACACCCTTGAAATACAATTATCAGCAGAAGGAAGAGTCTAGCAAACTAAGTATGCTTGTCTGAAATGTTCAGTTTTAATGGAAAGTTTATCTCACTGGCATATTAACATGGTACCTTCTATGATACCTGCCCAGAGAATAACAACATATAAATATTATTCTATGTTACCTGAATTGAGGCTTCTGCTCAATTCATTGGTTGAAATCCTTCATCTTTTGATGTACCTCTTCCCTAAAACAGAGGGAACAGAAAAAGTCAGGAAGCACGTTAACCCCTGTCTTTGTGGAGATGTAAAGAGTCTAAATATTAGTAGATTATTTCATATGTATTTTATGGTCCCCAGCATTATTCCCTACTTAATCATAGGTATCACTGAAAATATAAAATATCAGAAGATTTGTCCTTAGTTCTCAGAAGTTTCATAATCTTATTAGGAGAGTTAGATGAGCCCACCAAAGAGAGTTAAATGACAATTAAAAATGATGCTTTGCTGGGCTGGGTGGCTCAGCCTGTAATCCCGCGTCTTGGGAGGCTGAGGTGAGTGGATTGCCTGAGCCCGCGGGTTCGAGACCTGCCTGGGCAGGAGAAACCTCATCTCTACAATAAATAAAAAAAAAAAAAATCAGCCGGGCGTGGTAGCGTGAGCCTGTAATTCCGGCTACTCGGAAGGCTGAGGCGGAAGGATCGCCAGAGCCCACCAGTTCGAGGCTGCGGTGGCTGGGAGCGGCCACTGCACTCCAGTCTGGGCGACGGAGTGAGACTCCAACTCAAAAAAAAAAAAAAAAAAAAATGATGCTTCCTCAGGAGGCTGAGGCACTGTTTTTGACCAGCATAGATTTAAGTTCAGGCAGTTTGAATGTTGGGTTGTAGAGTACAGTGCATGGTGCATAGTGAGCAACAAAAGACATTAGCAAAAAAAAAAAAAATCTATAAATGAAGAACCTATAAGAATTAGATCACATTTGGTGGACTAACAAAATATGGAATTTGAGTGGACCAAGTGACTTTACTAAGATCACTTAGATTCCAGAGTAGCATAGGTATGCCTATGCAAGCACTGTAATGCCCCTCTTTCCATATCTGTTTCATATATTATCACCTGATGCCAAAAGTCACTCTACTTGAGCCCAAAATGTTGAAGTCTTTATGAATGGTGTTTAAAGCTTTTGCTGTTACCTATTGAACCCCATGCTCTTTCTCAGAGCATTACCAGATTCCATACAATTCCTTCTTTAAATCTCCTTTGGCCTGCAACCTGCTCCTACACTTGATTTGTGAAAATAAATACCCTTTTCATATCAATGGATGCAAAAACATCCTGGCACTGTCATTGTCTTCTTGAGAGAGAGAGCAACAATCCCTTTCCCACCATTTGACAACTACTCTTCTTTTTAACATTTTTTTTATTTTAAAATTGTGGGGGTACAGTTAAGGGTTAGGTATACAAATATGCATTGTGCAGGTACCCTTGTTGATGAGGTGTGTCCCCCTGTCCCCAGACAGATATTGACTACCATTAATCCCACCTCCCTTCCCCTCCCTGCCCCCACCCATAATTTCCCGCCACTGTCAATCCTTTTCTTATAGTATTACAATAGTTGTTCAAGGTCCACTTATGAGTGAGAACATGTGATACTCAGATCTTTGTTTCTGTGAGAGACAATTACTTTTTTAATCAATATATTTCACGTTCAGAAGGGAGAATGAAAGTGGGTGATTTTAAGTAGCTTGCTCTTGATGACCTAGAATTCAAGACAAAATCCAGTTAGGATAGTGCTGTGACATTTTTGTCTTGTGTTCCTCCAGAAATCAAACTCAAAAAAGACAGAAAACACTTACTTGTCTTTTAAAAATATACTCAAATTACACTAATTTTATGATTCAGCTATAATAGCCATCTATGGTTCCATATTTATCAAATGTTTGCATATCATCCTCCTTTTGTCACCTTTCATATAATTAATAACTTTGAAGCAAGTCAGAAAACTGTATACTATACACAATAGGAAACAAACAAACAAAAGGTTTAGTATGTTTCTTTCATTTGAACTCTATAACTACCTATATCTATAACTGATATCTAAAATGCTGACTAGTCTTTGTGAACTTTTTTAAAATGAGAGAGTTAAGATTTATAAAAATGATATGTAGCTAAATCATCTAAGGAAAACCGTGAGATTGCAGCTGAATGGTGACTTTTAGAAGGTGTAATTCTATGGCATTTCCCCCGTTCTACTTACAGGTTGGGTCAAGTGAATAAATGAATTTATTCCATTTTCTTGTTCTCATTACAGGTTTTGTCAGGGAAAGTGAATTATCACAGAATTTTATTGTGTGATACATTTGGTGAATTATAGCAGTGAGCAGACATGGTTAACCTCTCTTATAATTGTATATCTTGAGTGACTATTCTGCCCTTTTCAAATGCTTCTGGAATAAAAATTTACCTCTTAATTTCTTATAAATTCCAAGATGGTAATGCTTAAATAAAATTGTTGAAAGGGTAGAGAGTATTTCCCTGATGAAGAAAAGTTTCTATGCAATAATCTAACCTCAAACAAAAGCAAACACCCATGAGAACTTGTTATCTGAAGAACATAAAAACTACTTTGAAATCCCATAAAATAACATTTGATGCAGACAGTTCTTAGCTGTGCAAAATATTTTGCTGAAGTTTAGAAATGAAAACATTTGTAATATGTAATTGTGATGACTGATCTGTTTCCTACCTGGTTTAAAAGGTTGTTGACTATTGACTCTCCCACCATTTCATTGTGAAACTTATTAAAATAAATCAAATTTTTTTTTGTCTACTGCAGTCAAAGAGAATATCACCTTTATAGGCTCCTAGTAGCATCTCAAAAGGGGAGGCCAAAGGAAAGTAGTTAGAGGATTTCAGGGCTACACTGCGTGATTTGAGGTGGTCTTGTAGAAGAATAAACAGTTAAGATTGCTCGGAATTTATTATGACTTACTAGTATTGAATTGAGGGATATAACAAGGTGAAGATCTTAATGTAAATTTTGATGAGCAAGCTGTTAGCTTTGATAAAAAGCTGATTTAATTGAGTCACATGTGTATCTTCCAGAAGCAAATATTTCCCCAAACAAGTAATTTAGTTATTTTCCTTTTTGTTAGTTTTGTTCGAATGTATGTCTTGTCTCATAGACAGAAGAATATGACAAGAAAGACAGTTATGTTTGTTTGAGTTCCAAATGCCAATTTGAATTCACATTACTATTGAGACCCTAAAGGAAACGTAGAGACACACATTCTGGCAAGGCTGGTGGCTCAACGGAGCCTCCAAACACAGGAATATTATTGCCCTTTATTGATTGGGAAGGGAAGGCGGAATTTGGCCTCTCATTTGCCTTCATTCATAATTGCCTAAGATCTTTCCCTTGCCAGTTACTTAATATATGCTTAATATTTTACAGAGATAACCTAAAAAAGTGTGAAACTCCATTCTATCAGTAAAAATTATTGAATATGTACACAAGACTTTAATGGCCTGAATAAGAGATAAAGATCTATAAGCTTGAAACCTTAGATTCCCAGAAATTCTACTTAGAAGCAGAATTAAAATGATCATAATAGCTTAAAATCTGAAAAAATAAGCCAAAGATATCCTTACGATTTCAAGCAAGGAGCTGTAAATATATAATATGAAGTATATATCGATCTCTCTCAATTAAACAAAAGTTATACTATCTTATTCTCTGACCTATTAATTGGAGAATTGGGATCCTTATTAACTAAGAAATCTACAAAGGCATAAGTATTGCAACCAGTTTGTTCTAAAGTCTGGGCTATAGAACATGGGAAACCAAAGTGTGCAAGACATAGTCTTTGCTTTCAGGAATTCACAATGTAATGCCAGAGAAAAAGCAAATGTTTAGAGAAGAATTTTTAAGTCATATAATGAATGCCTTATTTTAGGATACAGATAAAGGAGCCAACAATGTAATAATCTCCCAGTAATGTGAAATAAGGTAGAGAAGACATAGGTTGCTTCCTTTGAATCTAGCTTAAGGATAATTTGTAAGTTGAAAATAAATGTCCTTTCCAAAAAATGAATTTTAACCTTTGATCAAAGTATAAACCCAGAGTTTTTATAAGCATTTATTGCAACCTATTTTTAAACACAGAGTTCAGACATTTAGAAAGAAATATTTAAGTTTTGTTTTTGCAGAACTTAAAATAGCTGGTAACCTCATACAACCAGTTAAAATTATTGAACAGATACACAGGAAGGTGGTATGATGAGCACTGAATGAGAGATATAGATCTATAAGAGTGCACCCTCAGATTTCCAGAAATTCTACTATAAAAGCAGAATGAAAATTATAAAAATAACTTTGTGTGAGAAAATAAACCAAAAATATAAAGTTACAGATGAGAAAAGGAATCTCACAATACATGTAACTTGTACACATATAGGAGTCTATGTGTCCTATTTTCAAGTGCTTTTAACATGAAAGGTTAGAAAATAAATACTCATGACAAAATAATAGGAATTCAAAAAGGAAGATTTTATTAATTTATTTTAAATGGCAGGTTCTTTGCTATGTTTAGCATAGTCTGAGTTTATGCTAGTGACTGAGATGGGATTCCGACTTGTACACAGAGTTTGAGAGAGTAAGGTAGACTGTTACTTGTAGAAAGCAGTCCCAATTGTGACAACCCAACATCAACTTAAATGTCCCAAATGGCTTAGTGAATAGATCTAATTTTGGTCATTTTATATCAAAAGAAAAGATATAACTAACTTTAAGCATACATACATATAGGTATCACAAATTTATTTCAAGTTATTACAGAATCTTTAAAAGAAAGTCCAAATGAGAATTGTTAAATTCACTTAATTTTATGAACAGGTAAATTATAAATTTTAAAAGCAGAGGCAACGTAGTTATAGAGGTCATGTGATCATAAAAGATGGCAAATCTGTGAAAAGGAGAGTATATTTGGAAATAGACTTCCACACCGTGTGTTTCAAAACCATCTCTGAGTAACAAAAAACAAACAAACAAAATGGTGGCATGAGAAAGAAGTTCCGGAAAGACCCCATTACTTCAGCCTAATCTCAAACCACAAGTTAAAACATATCAGTTCAACTTGTCAGGGCCTTATGAATATTTTATCATGTAACCTGGTTCACTGGGACATTTATCTGTGATCCTCTATATGTTAAATTAATTTTTACCTTTCTTACTACCTTCAATTTCTATCAAAACTGACCTTTCCTAAGTTTTAGAGCCATGCTCTGGACTTTAAAGTCACAGTAAGAGACCTTATTAATGAATTCATCTAAATGTATTAAACCATAAATGAGAGAGAACTGTGTCCTAATCTGCTACCTTTTTATTGTGTTAAGCTACACTTTGTATTTTAATGGCTGTCTTCAGGACTTAATGACTTAATTTAGAGCATAGAATTAACTGGTGGAGTCTTGAAGGTGGTAGCATATGATGATGAGCACTGTTATATTTCTGTGGTATACATCGAAATGGAAATCAGATTCACTTCCTTGATATCTGGAAGGAGACAGGTGGAGAGGACTTTGTAGGCACCTATGAGATCCCACGTTCCCAATAGTCCAACTCTTCTTTGCAGCCACCTCATAGAACAAACATTATCCATGGGAGTGGTATGCCCTACTGTGAGTCAATGGCTTGATTTTTGTGGTTGTTGTTGTTTTGTTTTGAGTGTAGGAGTAAAAAATATATATGTTGGAAACAGTTGTATGCCAATTTTTCTACCTATGCTTCTAGAAATAATAATGGTAGACATTATTGGCCACAACTTTTGAGAATCTCCCCTCTTCTGTTTTTGTTGCTTTTGCTTTGTCTTGCTTCCAAAATATATCATTTTTTAATTCCCTCTTCTGTGATATTTGATTCTAGAACAACCTGCAGGCAAAATTAGGATTCTTAAATACACAATTGACTTATTGTCAAGATTAAACAAAATTCTATATTAAGTAGTTCATTTTAAATGGCAAGCACATTAGAAGCGTAAAATAAACAAGTGACTGCAGAGATAGAAAACAGAAAAAAGAGGGAAAATAGCAGTCTTATTTGGCTGAACATTTAAAAGTGAATTTAAAAGTGAAACCAATGTAGCAAGATTAGGTCATCAGCACTACCAATTAGTGCATTATTTCATTTATTTTCTGCATTTCTCATGGACACCTCATATGTGTACACTACTGTAAAAGGCAACGTGGAGGATATTAAAAAAATTTAACATGGGGTTCTTGGCGTTAGATACTTATAGAGTAGTTGAGAAAACAATGCATGAAATGGTGACAGGACAGCACTGTAGAGAGAATGCCCAGTGTGTTGTCATGATAGTAATTTCAGAGATGGACAGGAATTGAGTATGGGAGGCAGAAGTTAAGGAAGCATCCTGGACAAAGTAGGACTTGCAGGTGTCATGAAAGAATAGATGGAGGTCCTGAACCACTCTGTCAAGGAAGCAACTTTAACTGGTTTTCCTTGAAGGTCAAAGGGAAATCAAGAAGTACAGATTGTGTCTTCTAAATATTGCTTCTATGGAAAGTTTGTCTTTTCTTGTTCCATATCCTTTACCTTCCACTTTTTCTATAAACATTGGATTTCCAGACTGGTTTCACTGTTTTTCAGCCCATTCTCAATCATCTGCCCAAGCCTTTGAAATCACTCCATCTTTCAGCAATATCTTTGCCAGTGATTATGCTTTATGTGAAAAAGGAATTCATGTGTAAAGTCTATTAGCACAGTCATCATCAAATGTGGTATGCCACCAGATTTATGTCCAGGCCAACTTTACTCTTTTCAATACAATCCATTAACTGTGCATAAACATGTTCAAGCAATTTAGATAATATGGGTAATGGTGAAACTGGGTGATAGCCGTGCCCCAGGGTGACATGTTTCAAAACTGGTAGCATTTTGAATGTTCTGTCCAGATGTTAACTGATTGTTTTGATAGCAAATTAAACATAGAGAGGTAAAAGAGGGGGTGGGGGCATTCCAAAGAATTATCACTGCCAGATATTTTTCTTCCCTAAATGTCCCTGTATGGCCCCAGAATGGGTTCATTAACATTTTATTCATCTCATTACATTTATTCAAGCGCGCGCACACACACACACACACACACACACACACACACACGCATTTATGTTTGTTTCTTAAATAAAAATATACATATATATTATATATACTTCTTGAAATATTTTAAATAAATTTTTGGCCTTAGTTGTAGACTACCTAGCATGAGAATGAGGGACTATTACAGTTCAAGGGAAACGGAATTTATCTAATGCATTCCTAATCATATAGATGGGAAACTCGAGGACTGAGAGGGTTAAATGGTTTGCCCCAGGCTGGATAGCTCCTTATTGACTGAGCTGAGAACACAGCATATTTCCTGCCTCCCTAAGATTTTCTGACTCATCAGACTGGATTGGGTTAGAAATATATAATTCACAGGTATTATATTGCTTAGGTTTATATGAGTTGATGATGATTTGCTCTATGATTTAGAAGGTTATGCATAGAAGGAGGCTTTTCAAGTTCATCTTATTGTTGAAGTCCACTCTCAAACTGGAAGTAACTTGGTGCTTCAGTAGTGCTACCATAAATGTTAAAAATAATCAGTGACTGTATAGAAGGCTTACCACATGCCACACATTGTACTACACAGTAAATTTTCATAATCTCACAGTTAACCTGAAAAAGATTATAGATCAAATTTTACTCATGGAAGAACTGAGACTCTGCAAGTTAAGCTATAACTTGCTTAAGGCCTTAAAGTTTTGAGTGGAGGTGCTGGAACTTGAATCCAGGTCATCTGACTCTAAAATATGTTTAGATTAACTGGTGAACATAGACACCAACTCAAGAATTATGGCTTTTGTTTTCTTGCAATCTAATTTCATAACTGCAAGAGGATAGAGGGCCTAGAAACAGTGCTGAACATGTTTACAGACCTATCTTAGACAAACCACAATAACAATTTTGTTTTTCCTAAAATTAGTCAATTTCAAGCATTACAAAGTTGCTTCAATCATCAAGCCACTCCAATGAATGGCCCCTAATGCTGAGTAATCTAGTAACCATTTCAGGATGATAAAATACCTATCACTACTTAAAATAAACCCGTACAAAATGCTTTCTATAAATGATAAGTAGTTTATCTTAACAGGTAAGAGAACTCTGTAACCAGACAGACTGCTTGAATCTGGGTCATTTTCTGTTTTTATAATCTTGACTAGCTGTTTGGTATGTATGATATCTATTTTCTCATCTGTAAAATAAATGATGATAATAATAACGTCTACATAATAAGACTGATGTAAGGAATAAGTACATATACAAATATGCAGACACTTGCTGTGGAGTAAGTGATATATAAGGATTAACTATGTTATTGTACTATATGCTAATCATTAGGTTCCAGTTGGGACTACTCAAACCTGTAAATATGGGATGAAATGTATACACTGAGATATCTACTCATTTAACTTGTATTGAGAAGGACCACTCAGACTTTGTCAGCCTAAACATGTTATGCTGCTTCAGTCCTTTTAAACACATGAGCTTTGTAACAGGTTGAGTTTTGCAGGAAGTTCAGCATGTAGGATGTCAGAGTGAGTGTTTCTTGGGAGCAAAATTTATGAAAAGAGGAAAGGAAGGAGAAGTGAGCAGAGGGAGAATTTAAGATTTAACATAAGCCCAGGAACAATAATAGCCAACCTCATTAGGTAGAGGGTCCTGAAGATAAAATTGCTTTCAGAGGTGTCCTGAATTGAGTCAAGATGGAAAGGCTATTGCCTTGCTAAGCAGAGATGTGGACATGTGCTCTTTGAGCTATATGGCCAGGATACATTTTCTTAAGCTTTGGTCCCTACCCTACCTAGGAGAGGTGAATCCTCTCTCTCTCTCTCAATCTCTCTCTCTCTCTCTCTCTCTCTCTCTCTCTCCAATTTACTTTCTAAATAAAATATATTTTTTAATCTAAAAAAAAAAAATAGATCAGCCGGGATCGGTGGCTCAGCCTGTAATCCCGCTCCTTGGGAGGCTGAGGTGAGTAGATTGCCTGAGCCCGCGGGTCCGAGACCCGCCTGGGCAAGTGAGACCTCATCTGTACAATAAATCAAAAAAATTAACCGGGCGTGGTAACGCGCGCCTGTAATTCCAGCTACTTGGAAGGCTGAGGCGGAGGGATCGCCGGAGCCCAGCAGGTCGAGGCTGTGGTGGCCGGGAGCGGCCGCTGCACTCCAGCCCGGGTGACAGAGTGAGACTCCAACTCAAAAAAAAAATAGATCGCCAGACCCTTACATTTGAAACCTGAACAGTTTTAGATGAATTTCTGTTAGTGCATAGAAAATGGTAGTGATGTATAATATTATTATTACTATAATCAAGAGGAGGGAAGTGTTTCACCTACATATAGTAAAATACAAAACATAAGTGGACAACTCAGTGGACAATATCAGAGTGAACACCCATAAAATTATAATTCAATTGTAGATATCGAGTGTTGCATGCACTCATGTAAAATACTAAATAAAAGTGTTATCAGTGACTGTTCATTGCATTTTCAAAACTCCAAGGTAAAATATTAACATTTAAATTTTGATACTTGATCTGGAATTTGTAGATCTGTATTTTGTAGATGCTCCTTATAAGTTTGAAGAGTTCCCTTTTATTCCTGATTTGTTGAATAGTTTTATATGAATATAACTTTTACAGAATTGTGTCTCTGCATCTATTGAGATATTTTTATATTTTTTCTTTATTCTGTTCGTGAAGTAAACTGTATTGTTTGACTTTTTGAACATTAGACTAATTTTGAATTCTCAGAATAGACTCAATTTATGATGTATTGTTCACCTATATATTAATAAATTTGGTTTGCTAATCTTTTATTTAGAATTTTGACATATTTGTATGTGAGATTGGTCTGTAATTTTTCATTGTGATAACTTTCTTGCTAAATTTTATTATCAAAGCTGATATTAAACCAAGAGAGAATAATTTACATAAGATTATTTTTCCCTAATTGTGTGCAAGAATTTATGATGAAAAAGCTTTTTTCCCTCGGTGGTGAAGGTTCTTTGTTACAAATTCATTTTAAGTTACTTTTTATGTGTTTTAGATATTATTTTTCTAGGAATTTGTCCGTTTAATATAAGTTTCTAAAGTTGCAGTTCATCCTACTTGCTTATAATCTTTTTGATACCAAATGAAATTATATCATGCCTCCTTTTTTCTTCCTGATTTTATTTTCTGCACTCTTTTTTTTTTGCTTAATATGTTCAGAGATTTAATCAATTATATTAGGTGCTTTTTTAAAATTTACTTTTTATTTTATTTTAAAGATGTGGGGTACAATTCAGGTTTATACATACACGTGATCATCATACCGGCAAAGTTTGGGGCTCCTGTTGGTTCCCACCTTGTCTTGTTTGACATCAGGTACCCTTATTGGTGTTATGTGTCTCTCTCCACCCGGCAGTTTCTGACTTCTGCCAATCCCTTTCTTATGGTATTACATGTGGTACTCTGTTCTTTGTTTCTGTGATAGATCACTGAGTATTATAGACTCTGAATCCATCGGCATTGCCGCGAAGTATTAAGTTTTTTTATAGCCTTTTTATAAAATTTAGGTTTTTTATTAATTTCTGCTCTTATGTTTGTGATTTCCTACTACCTACTATCTTTTAATTGTAATTTCCTGTTATTTGGTTAATTTCTTAAGATTGATATTTAGTGTACTGATTTTTAAATTTTCTTTATTTCTCATATATTCGTAATAAGAAAGAGCATTAAATTTCCCTCTAGGTCCAACTTTAGCTGCATTTCACAAGTTTGAAAACATAATATTTTCTTTCTTTTTTATTTTTTTTGAGTTGGAGTCTTACTCTGTCGCCCAGACTGGAGGGCAGTGGCAACTCCCGGCCACCGCAGCCTCGACTTGCTGGGCTCCGGTGATCGCTACGCCTCAGCCTTCCAAGTAGCCGGAACTACAGGCGCGCGCTACCACACCCGGCTAATTTTTTTGTTTTATTGTAGAGATGAGGTCTCACCAAGTTGCCCAGGCGGGTCTCGAACCCGCAGGCTCAGGCAATCTACTCACCTCAGCCTCCCAAGGCGCGGGATTACAGGCTGAGCCACCGAGCCTGGCTAGTATTTTCTTTTTAATTATAAATATTTCTAATTTTTTAAAATTTTTCCTTGTGATATCTTTTGTGATGCTTTGGTTAGTTATTTGACTATTATTATCTGAATAAAAAAGAATTTCCTTTTTTTATTTTAGTGATTTCTAGCTTAATTTCTCAATTTTGAGACTATATACTCAATGATTTCTACTCTTTGAAATTTAATTAAATTTGCATTATGAAAATTTATGATGCGAAATTCTTTATGAAAAAAGTAACATTTGCAATTATTTCATGTGTACTCAAAAAATATGTACAAGAAGGAACTCTCAAAAACTGAAATTATCTTTTAGAGGGCGAGCCCTTTGTAGTACAGGTTTCTCCCATAAGGTAAGGGTTCCAGGAACCCATCGACATCATTGTAACAATTAACATTGTAGTGAGAGGCTGCAGTCAGCTTCAGTGAATTTTTTGGAGAGTCTTTCAACTCATTTACCCATTTTGTGATGAATGATTTACAAGCACACCTGCCCACACCATGCTGAGTGTTCAACAGTTTTTGACCAAAACCTGTATGACGCCCAGACCCCATCCCTCCCTATTCACCTGATCTTTCCCTGAGAGACTTTTTTTGTTTCCTTGGATGAAAAAAAAAGTACTCAAAGGGAAGCATTTTGCCATTGTGGAAGTTGTGAAACAAAAAGCAGCAGACGCACTAAAAGGCCTCACAATTGACAAGTTCAAAAACTATTTTGAGCAGTGGACAAAGCATCCTCATAGATATATTGAATCAGACAGACAATACTTTGAAGGTGAGTGATGTGTAAATATATAAGAATAAATATACATATTTTATAAATAAATTCTGGATTTTTTGAGGTCCCCGTATATTATAGTTATTAGGCTCAATATTTAGTATGTAAGTTAGTCAAGTTTATCAGTAATGCTCTAAGTCTATAGATATACTGATTTTTTTTGCAGCTTTTATTTATTGGTTCTTAAGATAAGTGTGTTAAAACTTCCAATGTGATTGTAGATTTGTCTATTTCTCATTTTTTGACAATTTTGTCATATGTTTTGAATCAATGATATTAATATTATCTACATTTAGAATTGTTATATTTTTCTGATGGTGTGAGCTTTTTTATTTTTTATTTTTGAGATATGCCCTATCTGCATCTCTGTAGCCAATTTGGCAAATTACAACTACTTTCTGGTCTTACAATTTTAATTTCGTCTTCTTTTCTGAATATATTAACCATAGCTACATAAAGGTCTGTGCTGGACAAATGTATTAGATGGATGCATTAGCTGTGGGTCAATTTATGATGTTCATTTGCTTTTCTTGAATTTATTTTTTATTTTCTTGCCATCTTCATTTTTTGAACTTGTATGTTACATATTTTAAAACACACATACATTCTAGTATAATATTATTTTTTTTTAATAAAAAAGCACATTTTCAATAGTTTGAGGATAAAAGCAATATAAATCTGGAGTGAGTTTAATTCAGTTTCAGGGGTTGAGATTATTAGAATCCAGTTTCAACACTTGAAGCAAGAATGAGTTGGCTTTGGGCCCTTCCTACTATGAAGCTCTCCAAGGTCCAGTACAGAGCCTGTAGATTTACTAAGGCCAACATTTAATGAACCCAAGACTCTAATATTTCCCCTCCATCTACAGCAGCATCTGAAAATATCTTCTCAGTTTCTCAGACCCTCACCTACATTTTACAGAATAAGAATATGCTTCCATAGAGGGGAAAATATAACAAATTCTGGACTGACTATTCGGGGTTTCTACATTCTCTAGCTCCTATGTTCTTCGTTGTTTTTGTGGTACTCTGATGCCTTCAAGAACATGTTTTGATTTTTATTTACTTTGTGTGTGTATATATATGTACATATAACACACACACACACACATACACACTTTGTTTTACACACCCAGACATACACACATACACGGGAAAGTTTACCCCAAATTCTAATATCACTATCATTACTGGAACTAAATTACCAGTTATTTTATTAAAATCCAGAGTTATTTTTATTTATATAATTCATAGCATAAATATATGGCTTAGATTTTACCTCAGATGCACTTTTTTATATGTATAATGTATAAATGCAAAGGCATAATTACTTTAATTGCTTTAGACTATAGAAAAGTGATAATTCTAGTTAAATATCTAAAAAAGATTTTAAAAATAAGCAGTAGTGTTATAAATACAATCCTAAGAATAAGTCCAAATGATTTTTGCCTTTATATAATTCCTTTTATTTAAGCACGGGTGGAACCTGTGATAAGCTGAGTTACTACTCCTTTGATTATGTCAAATTATTTGGCCAAAGGGAGATCAGCCAGTTGGACCTAATCGAATCACATAAATCTTTAAAAAACAGAAATAAGTAGGAAAGTTGCAGAAGAAAATGAGGTGAGAGAGATTGGATGCATTATTGCTTTTAAGACAGAGAGGACCTTTTGGGAACAAATGTGGGCAGCCTTTTGGAATGCAGCATGACTGCTGGCTGACAACCAGCAAGGAACAGGGAACTCAGACCTGTCACCACAAAGATCTGAATTCTTCCAACAAACTGAATGTGTTCAAAAGGGGCTCTTTCCTCTGAACCTCTAGATGTGTTTAGTTGACTTTGTCATTTCAGCCTTGAAAGACCCTAAGCAGAGAACCATGCTGAGTCTGGATTTCTGATATATAGAACCTTGAGGTCATGAATGGATGTTTGTACTAAATTTGTAGTATGTTACACAGCAAACAAACACCTAATACTGGCTACATCACATATTCATCTCATGATCAGGGAGTCTTTATAGAAGATTTTCAAAGGATGGTGGCTGAAGAACTGCTAATTATCAAAGTGACTACAATCACCATCTTTTTATTTCTTATTAATTCCTACTGCAATCTGCCCTCTCTTCCTAATACCATATAGAAATTGCCATAGTCAGTCTTACCAGTTGTTACTTGTCACATTTGATGTTCTGTATTCATGTAAAATTTTATTTGACCTCTTTGCACCATTTGAAAAGGTAACCTACAGCCGAGACCCTGCAATCTCTATTCACTTTAATTTTTTGCCACCCCATGGAGTTTCATCTTCAACTCCTGTTTTTCTCCACACATGATACCTGAGCAGTTTCTTCCATTCTAATTTTTCCAGTTGTCTCCAATGTGTTTATTACTACTAAATTTGTATTATCATCAAGATTTTTAAACTAAGTTACAATTCTCTATATCCAGCTTTTAAATTTTGATATTCTGTAAATCTCAGAATCAAGGCATTCAGTATTAAATTCATCATTTTCCCTTGAACATCTTTAGACTTTTGTGGCAATAAAAGACAACAATGCCCACTAAGATACCCTACACCTACACCTTAATATTACTCTTGACCACCTCACTGATCTCTTATGCAGTTAATACTAACATATTTATTGAGTATCTTGTGTATATCTGGCCCTCTTTTTTGTTATTAGACTCTATATCTTTTATATTTCCTAAATCACTCTTGTCCTTTTTTTCCCCGTAACAAGCAACATATTTCCTGTTTCAAGAATGTTTTTATTCTCTGTTTTTACCAAAATAACTCCTAATTATCTTTCAGATAATGTTTTAGACTTCAGTTCCTCTGGGAAAATTAATCTGTGTTCTGAGACTTATCTAGAACTGAGTCTGTTTCATTACTACCTCTGTAGTCATTGCTACAAACCTCAGCAATTTCTGATAATCAAGTCTCAGTTACACACCTGCCAAAGTTCTATAAAAATGGGTCACAATAATTTAAATTGAGAACCTCCTAAGCTTTTTTGCTTTACTCCAATGTCATTAAGGCCAATAAAGTGATGAATGAACACAGTTGTACTTTGAATCTGAAGCTCTGCAAATATATACAAAAATATCTCACCTCAGCCTTTTCCTTTTTGTAACTCTATGTATCTGAATCATTTGCACCAGGTTTCCGGAGAGGAGGTCACACCCTGAAAGAGATCTTGGCTAGAACATCAAAAAGTTTCATGGAAATGTACTTTATGTTCTTCAAATTGTATCCTGAGAGCAATATTTCATTGTTCTCTTTTGATATCTTATTAGTAGAGAAATAGGAGAAGAACATAGAAGATACCTTTAAGCAGCAGGAGATTTTTAAAAGACTGGATACCTGATTTTAAAGTTCATGAGTTTGTGGCATGTACCCATTCACAAAATGAGTCTTCATGAATGATGCTTCCAGTTCGATATGTTGTTCTTCTTTTATTGTTCTCACAAGATGAGTATGACACCTTTCCTTGGAATCCCCTTACCACACTCTATGTGAGTTGGCTGGTTACTGGGCTGCCTTCATGGCTAGTTATGTTATAACCACTGGTGATGGCTATTTGATTACCAAGACTTGACATTATTCTCCATTATATTCCCAATGGTTAGAAGAAGATCCAGTGCATAGTAGGTGTTAGGTGAAAATGTATGAATGTAGTTGATTTCAACAAAAATGTAATAGAAATATCACTGGTTTAGATATCAGTGGGAATCTTAGTAAGTCACTGAATTTTGGGGGACCTCAATTTTCTATTCTTTAGAATGATTTGGGGAGATTATCTTCAAAGTTTCTTTTGGTTTTAACAATTGTAATACTAAGAGTCTCAGTTGAAGAAATCAGGACCCATTCTACTCTATTTCTTGGTCACACTTTGGGCTGTCTCTGTGTTTTGACTGTGATCTGTCATATGAGGTCAGATATGAAATTTTCCACTTGTGGCAGCATGTTGGCACATCAAAAATTTTTTGAATGTTGGCTTTTTGGATTAGGGCTACCTAACCTGTAATAGATTCCTTCCTAAAAATCAGTAACTGAAAGTTTATCTCAGGCAGAAGTAGGAAGACAAATCAGATTAGTGACTTCTTGAAGTCCTAGCTTTTCCTGTTGTGTTTGATAAACATCTGAGGAACATGTTTATATGGCTTCTAGTCGTCCCTTTCCATAATGTATACATGCATAAATTAATTTTTCTTATACAGTAAAAAATGCATTCAGTGCATTTATTATATTCAATAAAATGATGGATTGGGGAAAATTACATACTTCATATTAGTAATTTACATTTGCATCTTCTATTTCTGGCTAGGTAATTTATACATGTTTGTTAGAGGAAGACAGACATTGATAATAAGAGCCCCAAGGCTATTTTACTTCCTAGACAGTTTGATAGCGTCCCTGTATACTTTCTACCAGATGGAAACTAAGTTAAATTGTGAGTGATATATATTAATGGATCAATGAATGCAAATGAAATTAACAAACAGCAATCAGACCTGCATCACAGCAGAAGGTGAACTTGGAAAAGATATTGAAAGAATGTTTTCCCCTGGGGAAAAATGTTATTAATAGGCAGATTAGTTGCATATTAATCCCCAAGAAATAAGTGCTTTTTACTTGTCTCAATTGTCTAGAAGTTGTCTGGAGCAATAAGAAAATACCATAAAATGCAATTTAGTAGGAATAAAAGTGATGTATTAAATTTATGTTTAAAATAATGCATTCAATGAATACAGGATGTATAATATGCAACATGTGGGTGACATGGGTGACATGAACTTCATGACAAAGCTTTTCAGGTTTGAGTGAGAAGGAAAACTCGTATGACCTCTTGTATGAGTCAGTAGCTTCAAAGCTTGGCAATCTGGAGCCAGATTGATAAAATAAGATGATTGCTTCCTTGTACAATCATGCAAGTACATACATACTTTATAATATTAGAAGTAAAAATTAAAATCCACAACTAACAAGAGAAAATAGTATGGCACAACCTAAGATAATGCACGTATACTTATTCCATTGGTGTAACATAGTTATTGGGTGGTAGTTATAGAAATATACAGAGAAGACAAGATCTTGAAGTAAGCTTAGAGCAGGAAAACTGAAACTCATAGTTTAGGTGTCTTAAAACTGATTCTAATTTAGATCTTCAGGATATAAAAATGAAAAATTATAGGTGGTGTATTCTAATTGTTAGATAAAAAAACAAACTATAGAGTAGAAATTATTTTCTAGAAATCACATCTCACCTAAATTCATCATATAGATCTTTATGAAAGAATAATTAGCGAACAGTATGATTTTACCATTTTATCTTTTTATAACTTAAAAACTACACATTTTCCAAAAAGGAGCATCAATATTTAGTTAGTTCAGGCTTTATGGATGAGTTGCTATAATACCAGCTGAAGTCTACTTTTCTGTAAGTTCATAGTTAGTAAAGGATTGGAGAGAAAGAAAAATAAGTGTGAACTTCTTTGGTATGGCTACCATAATGATCATTCTTGTTTGAATTTTTTAAATTAGGTTTTTATAATCATTTAATGAGACATGCCGTTGACATCATTCATTCACTCTCATTTTCTTCCTCTCCCTGATGTAGCACATTTTCTGTGTTCCCTACATGTAGGATGCTGAAGTACCAATTTCTGCCTGCGCTCTAGCTTGTAGGTTCACATTCAGGTCTTGTTAAACAAGAATTTTGTGCAAATTTCATTGTGGAAATGTTATTCTTCCCTTTGGAAGGTAGTCCAGTGGTAAAGGGTGTGGACTTTGCCATCTAACAGATGAGGTTTTGAATTCACGGAGTTTTCTAAATGTCTGTCAGCTACAGCTTCCCACTTGGGACTAATATCTACCACAAAATATTGTGAGAGTTAATGCATGTCAAACTCTTACAACAATTTTTGGCTTGTAATAAGCACTGCCACTTAGCGAGTATGCCATATAGTAAGTATTGCTATATAGCAGGAACTCGGCATAAGGTAAGCTTTGCATTTATTGCCAGAATTAAAAAATAATATCACTGGACACACCATTGAATTTAAGTTTTATATAAACAATAAATATTTTAAAAATATAAGCATGTCCTATGGAAATAAATTAAAACAAACAAATGAGAATAAACAAAAGCTGTTTATTCAGAACATAGTGTCAGCCACCATCACTTGCACTTTGACAAAGACTGAAAAACAGGCAGAGGAACGGAAAAAAGAAAAGATTTCAAGTATGTCCTGTTTGGATGTTCTGGAAAGGGGAAGCCATGGGCTAACCAGAAGGAAGGCATCCTGTATGATTGGTTAGTGGTACATACCTGGGTTTTTCCAGTTGACTTTAGGTTGAAAGCAGAGACAAAAATTAGGTAACGTTTTAGTTAATCATCAAGCCTGACCATTTTGAGACAGTTTTTACAGAAGTTATTGTTGGTTTCTTGGATTGTTTCTAGAGATAACAATCTGACTTCTGCAAGTCTGATAGCAGGGTGACTTACTGGACTGATTATTGTAGATATGAAGTTGGTCTCCAGGCAAAGTTGTTGAAGGTTGTGTCAGCATTTTATTTTCATGTAGCTCTGGCCACTGTTTAATTGCAATACATTCTCTCAGTCCAAATATTGCATAGTCTTCTGAATTTTACCTATCAACACTAATTTTAAGTACTTACTAAATGATAATACTACATAACTAATGTCGTAGTGATAATGACATGTGTTAGCCTACCAGGAACACTTATATTTTATAAAGAGATCATGAAAATATGATACTCTAATGTGACTAAATTAGTCTTTTATGATCCAGACTATGGAATTTTCTTAAAAGAACTTCTAGGTTCATCAAGCCCTCAAGCCACACTGTGAAATTAACCATCTGCACATTGAAGTCAGCTCTGGCCAAGACATAGCTTTTTCAGTTTGAGGAAATGATTTAGATTAGTGAGAAAACACATGGCTCCCATGCAGTCTCCATACCTCTAATTTCAGCAAAATCCGGTATTCTCACTGTGTTTTGTTCTTTCTTCACTTTCTCTAGCTCTTCTAATGTTTATTGATTCTGCTTCTTTATCACTTTCCATTGATTGGTGAGTGTCTGTAGTTATGCATTAGGGGTATTGATCCTGAAGAAATGGCCTTCTAATGGGGGTCAGCTAAAGTCAGTTGAGGAGCTTGGCCCTCTCATGATTTTTGTTAATTTGGTTTATTGGGATTTTGCTCTTCTCATTTTCCAGTGTGCAGTGGATTGGCTTATGATGAGGGAAGATTTTTAATATGTTTCCTAGCTTTCTGTCATGTTAGCATTTCTCTTGTCATTATGGGCTGGGTGTTGTGATGTGTATTGCCAGGACCCATCTGGCTTGAACGTCTTGTTGTCGGAAGTTGCTCTGCAAGGTGAGGCGTGCACTAGCTCTGGCAAGCTCCCTCTTCTCAAGTGAGAGAAAGTTGTGCATGCCAGTTTCAATACCATATGTAGCTGTTTCTAATGCTTGTTCTTTTTGGTTGTAAATAACAGCTGAAGCATACTCTGTAGTGCTTAACCAGAATTCATGGGCTTCGGGGTATTGAAGTAAACCCACAGGTTTTGGTTTGCAAATTCTGAAGCCTTTAATTAAGAAGATATTGTAAGTTTAAAAAGGCAGCATTGTCTATAGGAAAACCAAAGCAATATAAAAAAAAGGGACTTTGAACTGAGATAAAACTGTTTTAGTTCCTTGTACTAATAATGCTGCTTAAACTATGTGAACAGAGGCAAGTTATTGGACCTCTTTAAATTTCAATTTTCTCGTCTGTAAAATTAAGTGCAATGCCCTTTAATTACTATGTAAGATTAGAGGTAATATTATACAATGTACAGATGAAGTCTTGGAATCAGCATACACTAATAATAATAAAAACTATTATTATCATTATTAAAGAATAATTTTGAGAAGTTATTTTAATAATTCACCAGAGCTCTAGCCCATCATGTTTTCTAAGCAAAGATGATATTGCAGAATAAAGTTATGGGGAAATATTTTTAAAAGGGCTGTAAAAGTAAGAAGGCTATTTCCTAGAAGCCTACTCTTTCACATAGAACTTAAGTCCTATGGGGTAATAGAAAGAAAGCAAAATGTATAGCATGAACCCAGCCTTTGGTAAGCTGTTAATCCTCTTAGAGGAAAAAAAGCAAAATATATAAAGCCATTAAAGAGTAGTGCAGTGAAATGTATAATCAAGAATCAGATTTTGTAGTGAAATCTAAAAATTTCAGCCCTTCAGAGAGGAGATTAATCAGTATTGAATTGGCCAGACTTTTGTATTGCTATGACATCTACTTCTCCCACAAAAAACCACCCAGGTATTTTCTAGGAAGAACATACTTCATTTATTTTTCTATTTCACGTTTCACTGAATTTTTTAATAGTTACCCAATTTCTTTGGTATCGTGTAGACACAAACCTAGAATATTCTGCTTCTCAAATGCCTGGTATAATTTCAATTAAAATATATTTTAATGTATATGTTAAGAAAAAAACAAAACAAAAATACACAACAAAACCTGGAGAAAATGCCTTAAAAAAGCGCAAACTGGTACTATGGAAAGACCATATTTTGCCCCAAAGTCCAGTAATTTCTTAGTTTCTCTTCCTTTCATGCTGTTATGTTTTCTAATATGAGGAATTGTGTTACTGGGGAGGGATCTGATTAAATTATTTTAAAGTTGCTTAACAACTCTGTACAGCACTTCTGATCAAAGTAGTCCAGTAGACAGGTAGCAGTTCATAAACTGTGTATTGTTAGTGTGAGATAAGTATAGAACTTGAGAGTAGTATTTAAAAACATTTACACCAATGTAACATTGCTATGACATTAGGGCGTAATCAGTCGAATTGCTTTATTAAAGAGGATTTCAATCCGTTTGAGGCTGATTGAATTAGATGGTAAATTTCACATGGCTTGAACCACATAGACATGTGTGACATTCGACAAAAGAAAGTAAAAAAAGTTCTCCCCACAGATAGTTTGACAGATGCTGGAGAGGATGCAGAGAAAAGGTGAAAAAAACTTCTACACTGTTGGTGGGAGTGTAAATTAGTACAACCTCTGTGGAAAACTGTTTGGTGGTTTCTAAAAGATTTAGAAGTTGACTTTCCACACAACTTAGCAATTCCCCTTCTGGGAAAATATCTGGAGGAACTCATATCATGCTACAACAAAAACCTGCACACACATGTTTATTGCAGTGCTATTCACAATAGCAAAAACATGGAACCAACTGTGCTGCCCATCAAAAGTGGACTGGATTTTTAAAATGTGGTATAGTTACATGATGGAATCTTACGTAAAATTATGGATGTCACAATAACTTGGATGAACTTAGAGTCTACAATACTGAGTGATCTATCTCAGAAACAAAGAACCGAGTACCATATGTTCTCACTGATAAACAGACCTTGAACAATTAAACAATTATCACAATACTCTGAGAAAGGGATTAGCAGTAGTGGGAAACTGCGAGGGGGGGTGGGGGGTTGGAACTGGCAGTAATGGGAAACTGCTGGGGGTGGGGGCACACCTCATCAACAAGGGTCCCTGCATAATGAACAGTTGTATACCTAACCCTGAATTGTACCCCAAATCTTCAAAATTAAAAATTAAAAAAAAAGGAAAGTATTAAAAGCACACTTAGCCCCTTAACATCCAGAAAAATACTACCGAAAATGATTCCTTCAGCATCAAAGAGGAGAGAGTCTAACCCCAGCTGGATTTCTCAGTTAACTAGGCACATACCTGCTGACCCTGACTGTCACCTAGATACAACCACGCATGGCAGACTGTTCATTAACCACCAACATTGGCTGAGCATCTATTCTGTGCCAGGCTCTCTACCAGGTGTGGGTGTAAAAAGGTTAAAACAATGTATCTCTTTATTCAAAAAGAATTCTAGGCCAGAAGAACCTAGAGAAGGAAGAAAGGAGAGGTTGAAAGTAACTAGAAAAATGTAGTGAGGGATGGAAATACCCCTACAGATTTGGCATTAACAACTATTAACAAAAGACATCCATGCAACCTGACGAGATCGTGTCTCTATAATAAATTTAAAAAAAACTAGCTGGGCATGGTGGCATGCACCTGTAGTTCCAGCTACTTTAGGGAGGCCAAGGCAGAAGGATAGCCTGAGCACAACAGGTCAAGGCTACCGTAGCTATGAGTACACCACTGCACTCCAGGCTGGGCGACATAGTGAGACTCTGAGTCAAAAATAAACAAATAAACCAATAAACGTGCATGCTGTATGGAGGCATGAGTAACTGTTTATGATGTGGGACAAGAACGGCGGGGGGGGAGGGCTCCCCTTTGAAGAAACATGGGGTGAAAAGAAAGAGAATGACCCAGCAATAGCTTGAAAGGGACTCTGCAGAAATCAGAGGCTGGGGCTGGAGAAGGGGTGAGGGCTGGGGGGGAAGAAGAGGGAGCCATAGGTCCATCCTCCTCACATTCCAGGGGAAGTGATTCTCCCTAGAGATGCTGACCCCGACAGAATGAGCTCCTGAGATTTACACTGAGACTTGGATGCAACGAATGAAAACCCATAGTGGCTCATTGAAAATTATTTTCTACCTGAACAAATATTAAACTTTAAAAAATACTACATTTTACAGTGTTTTAAGTTACTTAGCCTTCACAGCCTGCCACACTTTTATCACATAAATGTTTCCTAAGCAACGTTGAAGATAAAAAGATATGTTCAGTCACTGTGGCTGTGACAATTCTCTACGCAAAAGAGCGGGTCTTACATGGACATGGAAGTGATAGCAGCTAGAGCTGATGAGACAGAGAGGAAGCATCTGGGCAGCACGTGGGGCAGTTCCTGGCCAGCACCCTAGGGCCCCTCACATCTGGAGGGAAGGAGGGGTGAAGCTGGCTCTTCTGACTTAGTTACTCACCACTTTGACTCTCACCAACCCTCAGGCTTTGGTTTTAAAGTTGGGGCCTCTCAAGGGGTTTGGTTTGGTTTTTTATCGAATTTACTTATCTATTCAGAAGTATAGAAAGATGTAGAAAACACCAAAAGAAAGGAAATTCCATTTACTTGAGTTATCTTTAAAGGAGAGGAGACCCACATTTTCCAGACTGCAGAAGGAGGGCAGGTTTGTATAATTCTGGGGTAAGGACAGCCCTGCAGAAAACCAGAGAACTAGATGAGGGATGGGGAACCATGGGGAAGAGAATGGTGAGTTAGAAATCAGCCAGGCATGGTGGCATGTGCCTATAGTCCCAGCTCCTCAGGAGAATTGCTTAAGCCTAGGAGTTTGAGGCTGCAGTCGAGCTATGGTTGCACCACTGTACTCCAGCCTGGGTGACACAGCAAAACACTGTCAGAGACAGAAAGAGAGAGAGAGAGAGAGAGAGAGAGAGAGGTTAGTTGCTGGGTGCTGTTGTCTCCTAGGCCTGTTTGGCCCATGAATTCACACTACCTGACTACTTGGCTACCTGAGCTTGGAAAGCAGAAGTGCCTCTCCCCACACACCACCTCAGGTCTTTAGCACCCCACTTTTCCGCAGAGCTCTCAGTGTAGCCCAGCCCAAGACTGGTCATAAAATATGCAAGAAAGCATGCTTGTGGTACATGTCCAAAGTCAGTTTTCTCTGGAAAACTAAAAGAAGTGTTATTTAATTTTAATAATCATTCTTATTTGAAAGTGGAGTATGACTACAGATCGAAAAGAGCTTCTAGGCCAGGACAGAACAGCCAGGCAGCTACACTCTGTGTCCTACAGTCTTTTGAGAGGCTTCCTTTGACCCTCAGAGAGAACTATGAAGAATTAAACTTGAAGAAATATTTTGATTTCATTGAAACTTAAGTTTGCACAGAATGCTTCACCTTAATATAAAATTAGTATCAACAGAGCATAATTTAAAAGTTGGCTTTTAAGCAGCAGAGTTGTATTAGGGTACAGGCAAAAATCTTATAATCACATGCTAATAACTGAAATTGTACTCGAACTGCCTGCTAATTACCATGGAAAACTGCAGGATTGATATTAACAATATAACTAATATATCCCAATACAGGAAAGACTACTGTGAACCAACATTCAAGACGGACTGAATAAAGTATGTACAGTTTGCTGTTTCACAATTAAAGGCAACTTTTCGTCAATAATGCTTACACTGGATGTGACTGTGAAGTAAGGAGGCTTATTTGCATGTGTTGCAGAATCAGGCTCATGACACCACATCCTGAAAGAGCAAAACCTGTGATGCACGTTATTCTGGAACATCTAAGCCAGGAAGTAGTAAAGGAATTCTGAATTCTGTTCCGAAGAGAGAAATTAAATGTGAATATGCTACAAATGAACCGTTGTAGCTTATGGCTTGCATCCGATAAAGTGAATATGAGCTGTTGAACCTCTTCAACTTTTCCTTCCCTGTTTGAAAGGTCACCAGTCGAAAAATATGCCTCCCCCAGAAAGTGGTTTTGGGAACCTCCACTGTTTGAGGAGGCTTAATTGATGCCTAGTCCAGTTCACATTTTCGTTTGCGATTCATTTCAAATATTTTTTAAATGGTTCACACACCGGACAAAACTGGATGACTCCACTGTGTAAATAAGTCCCGGGAAACTCCCAGCCTGCTTTCTGGATAGACAGATGGTGCCTCAAAATCAACATGCCCCTGGCTGAACTCAGTACCTGGCCAGCCTCCACTCCCTCAGCGCTTGGTCACACAGCTCTTCCTGTCTCTGTTACCTTAGGGCAGGACATCCACCCAGGTAGCAAAGCTGTTCCTCCCATCCCTTTTCCCCTTGTAATCCCCCAGCCGATTGGTGATCCTGGCTCTATCAGTTTCCTAGTTTGTCTCTCATTCCTGGGTTAACTTTGAATTTCCCCTTGGCAATTCTTGTCTCCGAGTCCTCATCTTTCACCCGGCTGTCGCTGGTCCCCTTCCCCAAGCCAGCCCAGAATTGTCTCTCTGAAATACAGATATCAGCCATGACAATCCTGCGATAAGTCCTCAGGGGTTATCCAAATTCTCCAAAATCAAGCACTGCAGTTCATCAGAGAGAAGTTTCATTTCATCACAGTATTCTAGCTGCCTATTATTTCTGCCATTCTCTACTCTCTCTTTATCAGACCCCTGCGAGGAATGATGAGCCAATGTAACAGCCACATGGATGAATGACAATATGTAGGTTCAGTTTCTAACATCCCCATCTTATCTATCCCTGGGTCTCTAAAATCCACTTCGTTCTACAGTAGAAAAACACAGATTACCTAAAAACAAGCTATGCATGTTAAACCTCAATATAGAAAAACATAAACACATTTGACCATCTCGCCCATAAAACTGCAAAATAAGACTCCATGGAGCCAAGATAGTGTGAAAGTGTTAAAGCACCAGAGGGTGAGAAACTCTGAGCTTAATTACCGTCAACATCTGGCTTGGGGATATTCCTCTGCAGATGAGGGATGGGTGTTTGCAGAGGAACTGAACAGCATTTCTTCAACATTCTATCTGCATCTCTGACATTTGCCATCAAGACTTGGGTAGCAAGTATCAGTGAGGCCGGGCTCGATGGCTCAGCCTGTAATCCCAGCACTTTGGGAGGCTGAGGCGAGCGGATTGCCTGAGCCCGCGGGTTCAAGACCTGCCCAGGCAACTTGGCAAGACCTCGTCTATACAATAAATCAAAACTTAGCCGGGTGTGGTAGCACGCACCTGTAGTTCCAGCTACTTGGAAGGCTGAGGTGGAAGGATCGCCGGAGCCCAGCGGGTCGACGCTGGGGTGGCCATGAGCATGTGTGCCACTGCACTCCAGCCTGGGCGAAGGAGTGAGACTCCAAACAAACAAACAAAAGAAGAATCAATGAACCTCCAACACCCAGAGCCTTCCGGGGGACCCCTGGACTCCCTCCTGGGCTCAGATAGGTTCCATAGTAGACCCAGAGCTTCAGCCTGTGTCACATGGAAACACAGCTTCTTTAGAGCTTGGGACCAGCAAATTCCACCTACACTTCATATCCTGGCTGCTGTAAGATGCCCCTTAAAAAAAAGCAAGCCTGGGCCAGGCACGGTGACTCATGCCTGTAATCTCAACACTTTGGGGAGGCTGAAGTAGGAGGTTGGCTTGAGCCCCAGAGTTCGAATCCAGTTTGGACAACATAAGGAGACCACATCTCAGCTTGGCGAGACCTCATCTCTACAATAAATCAAAAAATTAGCTGGGCGTGGTAGCGCGCGCCTGTAGTTCCAGCTACTGGAAGGCTGAGGTGGAAGGATCGCCAGAGCCCAGCAGGTCAAGGCTACGGTGCGGTGGCCGGGAGCGGCCACTGGGGCACTCCAGTCTGGGCGACGGAGTGAGACTCCAACTCAAAAAAAAAAAAAAAAAAGAAAAAATATATAAATAAGTCAGTAGATAAATAAAATTTAGCCGGATGTGGTGGTACATGCTTGTAGTCACAACTATTCAGGAGGCTGAGGTGAAAAAATCATTTGGGCCCAGGAGGTCGAGGATGCAGTGAGCCATAATTATGCCACCGCACTTTAGCCTGGGCGACAGAGAGAGACATGCTTGAGCCACCACGCTGGTCTTTCCTGCCTTCTTGAGCTCATATGCCTTGGTTATCCTTCCAGATGGGTCTCCGAAGCATCTTCTCTGGGAAGCACTCCTCTGTGCTGCCCCTTACCATGTGATATCCTAGCTGTTCTTCTTCTTGCCCCTGGACTTGAGCAGCATGAGGTCAGGGCTCTGCCTTAACTACATTTGAATCTCCATCGCCTAGCAAAGGGTCTTGCACACAGTAGGTACTCAATAAATGCTTGCCAGCTGAATGTGGAATAGCTATGCCTTTTCTCAAATTGGCGTTAACTAATATGGGACCATTACTAACTCCATGTCTCTTTATAAAGGAGCTTTCACAATCAGAGACAATCAAATGACACATAAAATTTAAGTAGCCATTCCATACAAGAGGTATAACTGGCATAGGAATACTCCTTGGACTGCAGAATGTAAACTGATTTATGACCTTAAGTAATTGTTGTTATTCAAGGAGCTCGCAAGAAAGAACTTGTGAGACTTGGAGAAATTTGCTTGTGTGTTTTGAAAAGCAGCAGAATCCACTTGGGCCTGGGTTCATCTGGTGTATCAAGTTAGAGTTAATTGCTAATGTTTTCTTCTCCTGCCCCAGCACCTGCCAAATGGTTTATGACCTAATGTGCAAAAGCCACATATCTAAACTGGCTTTCACAAATGTCAGAACTAACAGCAGCCGAGAGACCCACCGCCTAGGCTGCAAATTGACCTCAGTGTCTGAAGAGGAAGGCGCAGATCGAAGAAGCAGGATGTCTGTGAGCCAGTCAGAGCGCCTGGAGGTGCCAAGAACTGGCTAAGGGCTGGGATACAAAGGTGACAGATGGTGGAGAGAGGGCATCAAGCAATAAAACAAGTGATGCAAACCCTGGCATTCTTGGGCCTCCATCCCACCTATACCACTTATCAGGCATATGACCCTGGCTGAGATTCTTAACCCTTTTTTGTTTAGTCAGAGTCTCACTCTATCGCCCAGGCTGTAGTGTATTGGCATGATCATGGCTCACCACAGCCTCAATCTCCTGAGCTCAGGTAATCTTTCCGCCTCAGCCTCCCTAGTAGCTGGGACTATAGGTGTGTGTCACCAGCCTGAATAACTTTTAAATTTTTTTTACTTTTTTGTAGAGACAAGGTCTCACTATGTTGCCCAGGGTGGTTTCAAACTCCTGAGCTCAAGCAATCCTCCTGCCTCGGCCTTCCAAAGTTCTAGGATTACAGGTATGAGCCACTGCGCCTGGCCCATCTCAGCTTTTAAATAACAAAATGGGTTGTTTTGAGGATGCAAAACAAAATGTTGACATGGGATATATAAAAAGAGCCTAGAACATCGGAGGCAATGAACACATGACAGCTATTGTTAAAATACAATCCAATCCACTCCTTCAAGAGGCCTGTCTTCTGCCTATATAATGATAATTTCATGCACATGTCCACTTATTCAGTCATTCATTCATGAAATATTTATAGATCGTTTGTTATGTCTCAGGCCCTGAGCTGAGCACTAACGTTAGGGGAAGGAACAAAACAGGTAAGTCTCTCATCTTGTGCAGCTTATTTTCTAGAAGGATGGAAAAGGCAATAAGAAATAGAAACTTATATACCTAAACATGTCAGGTGGTGATAAGTACTCTGAAGTAAAATACAAGGAAGAGGGATAGAGTGATGGAGGAGGGGGTACCATTTAGGTGAGAGGTCAGGGAGGTCCTCTGTGATGAGGCTTGAAAGAGCTGAGGGTCAAGCTGTGTAACTATCCATGGGGACTCTACTCAGGCCATGGGGAGCCTTGAGGACAGAGGCTCCAAGCACTCTGAGGAGCAGCTTCCTGTCTCCGCCCCAGACTTCAGTATCCCACTGTCCTTCATAGGAACCCACAGACTGGGGGGCTCTCTGTCCCCAGCGAGCCAGTACACCAGCCAGCACACTGAGGGGCAGCTCTGAGGAGTGAGTATAAGGATGAAGGGCAGTCTCAAAGAACCACTGACCACCTAGTCCAAGTGAGATATGTGTCTGTAAGAAAAGACGCAAGTGGCTGGGCGTGGCAGCTCACACCTATAATCCCAGCACTTTGGGAGGTTGAGGCAGGAGGACTGCTTGAGCCAAGAAGTTTGAGACCAGCCTGGGCAACATAACAAAACCTCATCTCTGTAATATGTGTATATATAAAATAAAGAAAAGATGCAAGAATGTTTGCCAGGCATCATTATTAGAGGATGCAAGGGACCACACACATCCTTGAGCATGAGTGCTATGGGGACACAGAGCAAAGGAATGATGCAATGGGAGGTGGAACCTCTGTGGGTGGAGGCTTGGTGTGCAGCTGGAGAGGTGGGTACAGGAGGCAGGCCTGGTCATCCCAGGCACCTCTGGAAAGAGAGTTGAAAAAGTGTGCATGCATGTATATACCAAATTGTATTGTGCAAAATCTGGAGTTTGAGGGTCCCTTAAAGCCTGCCCACACTCCAAGGACCACTGGTTAAGAACCCTGGCTTTACATTCTTACTCACATGTGGGAGTTTACAGAGTTGATCACACAGAGACAGAGAGCAGAATGATGATTACCAAAGGCTAGGAAGGGCACGGGGTAGGACAGGATGAAGAGAGGTTGGTTAATGGGTACAAACATACAGTTAGACAGAAGGAACAAGTTCCAGTGCTTGACAGTGGAGTTGAGTGACTATAGTTAACAATAATTTATTGTATATTTCTAGTCAAGAGTGGTGGCTCATACTTGTAATCCCAACACTTTGGGAGGACAAAGTGAGAGGATTGCATAAACTCAGGAGTTCAAGACCAGCCTGGGCAACATAGCGAGACTCCATCTCTAAAGAAATGTGTTAAAAAAAAAAAAAAGCTGAGCATGGTGGCCCATGTCTGTAGTCCCAGCTACTGGGGAGGCTGAGGCGGGATTGCCTGAGCCAAGGGAGTCAAGGCTGCAGAGAGCCATGATCATGCCATGCACTCCAGCCTGGACAACAGAGTAAGACTTCTCAAACAAACAAACAAACAATACGTAAAATGTATATTTCAAAAGCTATTGTATAACTAGAAGATTTGAAATATTCCCAACACAAAGAAATGATAAATGTTTGCAGTGACAGATATTCTAAATACCCTGATTTGATTATTATACATTATGCATGTTTTAAAACACCACATGTACTCCATAAGTGTGTACAATTACACAATAATTATATAATATCAATTTTTTAAAAACCCTGCTTTAGCTACAGGGGCCTCATCTCGGTCTCTCACCCCTACTTCACGGTCACTACCTGGCCCGCTTCAGTTGAACTCTTGGCCCACAAACGCTGGTGGGGGCTTGGAAACTGTGACTTTTGAGCTCTGACTTTAACCGCCAGCTTCACAGAGGTTTTGAAAAAGAAATGCATGAAATAACTTTGGATTTGTCCCTTTATTTTTTAGGCCATTAGAAGGTTCTCAACCCAAACTGGCAAATGTTTAACGCATGCACCCTCTGCCTTCCTTCGCTTCCTGGAGGCACTGATAGCCCTCCAGATATCCCTGGGGGAGACAAGGGGTGGCCACAGAAACCTTCTCAACATGGCACTCCAGAGTCACCATGTGTGTGACACAAAGACATATGTGCATTGCACCATCAGTAATTTTTAATATTGGAAATAGTGTTTACAACCCACTGGTAGAGAAACACATGGTTTGGTGTTGTTGTTTTTTTTTTAATCTAGCAGAAGAATGAATTATATGAGATTTTTGCATATTTCCCCACTCTGTATGAGCAGTTGTCAGGTTAAGGTTCACAGCAGAGACTGTGCTCAGAAACTACATGTTTCATTTGCAGCTAAAGCACTGATTTAACATCTTGGTCTCGGGCTGAATACAAGTAGCCTAGTGACTACCCATGAAGTCACTTAGTAAATATTACAAATCTCAAAGATAAAGCATGTGTGTGTGTATGTGTGTGCATGTGCGTGCGCTCACACGTGTGTTTAGTCAGAAAAGTTGGAAGGTAGGAGAAGGCCATAAAGAAGAGAGATAAGACTTAAAATCTGACAAGATCTGAGAAATAATTCTGGTCTCAGAAAAGTAAACCCTGCAAAGATATCAAAGTTGCATCAACAAGTATGCCAGTAAAATGCTTTTATGATTTGCCTTATTTGGACCTAGTCCATATTTCTATCTAATTGCTCCTCTCATTTTCTTTGGTAATAATTATAAGGCTAACTTTTCAAATAAAATAAAATTGTTCCTCTGCTCCATGTAGATTTAACCAAGCAGGTTAAGGCAAGTATCCCTAAGCCCCTTGTCCTAGTCTGCTGGTCTTGGGGGTTTAGTTTATCAACTGAGGTTAGGAAGACTTTTTATCCCAGCTCTTGGCGCTAATTATCTGAGGACAAGTCACTTGGGGAGGGTGAGTCAGTGACCCTTTCTAGGCCTCAATTCCCTTCTTTATTAGATAAATATGCTTGACTAGTGAATAGAATGGTGGTGTATATATGATGGGGGTGAGGAGTGGCTTGACCACATTGCAAGACAAACCAGTTACTAGTTTCAATATATTCTACAGTAAGTCTCTAACCCCAACCTAGTTACTAAACTCTCTGCCATTGGTCAAAGGGCCCTAGCTAGGGTGAAATGCAAAGGCTGAGAACCCTCATTGGCGTGTATATCAGAGCAAACATCCTTTGAATGACTCAGTAATACCTTCTGATACCCGACATGATGGAAGCCTTCACTTTGCTTACACTCATTGGGACTGCAGCCTCTGCAAAACGAGGTGATAAAGTCTATAAATGGAAAATGCCTTATTTCTCATGGAAACAGCATGTAGACAAAGTGCTAAAATTACTGAGAAACACATACATTACTGTCAGTGTTTTTATGTGCTTTTGGAAACTAAGCTCCATTCCCTGACTTCCCCTACTTTGCTCTGTATCTCAGAGGTTGATTTCTGCAAACTCCATTTTCCAGGGTTATGTGCCCTCTGTTTGGGGGTTAAATCCTGCCCATGGAAAGCACTGGCAAGAGATCGGGAGTTGAGAAAAGCCATGGCATTTTTCCTCCTCCCTCTTGGCACTGAGAGTATCTCTGGCAACGAGTGCTCTGTGGTCCCACTGGAAAGCGGCTCCCTCTGTGGTCCTAGCTCCTGCTGGGTGGCCCCTTCAACACCCACCTCCTCCTGCCTTGGACTCTCCACTCTCCAGCCCTGCAGGTAATAGCTGGATTGCTTCACGGTGCCTTCAGCCTTTCCAACCTTGGCAATGAATTCCCTCCAACGTATTACTAGGCAAGGGCTCTGCCTTCTAGACTAGACCCTGAGTGACATGCGGTCCAGGGGGTACTGGTCTCTAGAGCACAGACATCATGTTTAGGAGTATGCAGACTCCCAGCAGATTCAGTCCTTCTCTATTGACAGGGAAGGTCTCTCATACAATTCATGCTCCTGGCCACCTAGCACTGCATGCACTAGGCATGTGCTGGAGTCATAGGAACATGGGACAGAGAACTAGAGACCTAGAAACGCATCGTGTAGTCACATGACCTTTGGTGAGTGATTGAAAGCCGCACAAGCTTGATTTTATTCACGACGCAGGGTTAAGGGTTCATCCTGTCAGCTGACTGCTTATTAGGCCCAAATAGGAAGGGCACGGAAACGTGTTTTCCAAACTGAAATAGTCATTGCAAGTCTAAATGTATTACTATTATCATGTGAGACACAGTGACTTTCACGGAACAGAAAATGCTCTGCTCTCGGCTTAGCCTGATTTTGATTTCTCAGCCTGACTTGTACTCAAAGTATAAACACAGGAAAAGCACACAGACCAATGCCTGGCACATCACAAGAGCCGTGGTACTCTAGCTGTGATTACTGTGCTGGGCTCGCCTTGGCTCTGAGACAGCATGTCAGTTGATCATGGAGTGTGCAGAGAATTTAAGGTCAACTCACCAATGTCAAGGACACGCTGCTTGGCCGTGTGCTGCCGGGAGTGCCAGTACTTCCAATACTTTAACTGCTCATCTCGGTTCTTGTCTTCGCTGAAGACCACCATCACCACACTCTGCAGAGGGGAGAATCGGGGAGCTTACTTTCTGTTCAGTGCCCCTGTTGCCTCAGTCTCCAGTTCTGAAAGTTCTACCAGAGGTGTGTTTCTGCAGTGCTGTTTTTCTTGCTTTACAAAAGCCCAGACAAGCGTGCTTGTATGGTCTGTTTTGTTTTACAATGGACCTACTTAAAACATGACAGGAAAATGAAAATAACATAGAGAAAAAAAAGTCCTACATCAGTTTTACCAGGAGGTTATAAACAACCAGATTAATCAATGCCCAGTAAATTTATTATTTTGTGAAGTCAGTGGGAAAACCAAAAAAAAAAAAAAAAGTTCTTGTATCTGAAACAAATATACTTTTGAAATTCGACATACTTAAACATAGAATTTGGCCCTATTTGTAAAGAAGCACACATCCATTTTTGGCCTAGTTGTTTTAGGCTGGAATATCAGAAATAATGAGAGAAATGCTAAGGAAATGAGGGAAATGCTAAAAAACAAATTTATATTGGTGAACATAGATCTAAACTAGATAGTTCATACACCCAAAAAAAAAAAAAATGCAAGGGCAATATCTATTTAAATATGATGTGAACATACTTTAAGATGAGCTTGAGAAACTAATTATATCTCACAGAAATAAGAATCCAAAACCCCTTTCAGTTCTACATTACACACAGTCTCATTAAACTACACATTATCTATCATTTATAAAATACAGACCGTATCGAAAACACCCTTCCCTCAAAAAAAAAAAAAATTTTTTTTTAAGCAGTATCAGGAATACTCTTCTTCTCACCCCATAACCAAAATACTTCTTAGACACTTTCCTACCAGTTCATAAGAATATTTCACAGACTCTCATTCTCTAGGAACATCTCCTTTGTAGCAGTTTACACATTGGCAGTCATTACTTAATTAGTTACAATTATTCAGCCGATGGCAATGTCTTCCCAATTGACTTCAAACTCAACAAGGACAGAAACAGTGTCTGGTGTTCACCCTCACACCTGACAAATAACAGACAGCAAACATGTGATGGTGGCTGACTCAGTTCAAAACAGGGCTCATTCCTAAAGTACGTGTAAACATGTTTTTATGACAGAAAGCAGGTGTTTGTCAGAAACACTAGTTTAGAAATATGTCTCCATATTATTCAAATCACAAGCAGAATGATCTTCAAAGGCAAGGACACATGACAACCAAGGGAACCCGTCTCTGTGCTGGCACAACTATCAGCCCAGTCAGCTCCTCGTTCTTCCCTCTCCCACTTCCTCCAAATGGACCTTCCATGTATAGGTAAAAGTTTACTGTATGGCTCCCTGGTGTTTATTTCTGTCCCCAAATAAAAACAACATCTAAAAGATTTGTTTCCTGACGAATGACTAAATTAGCATAAATCACAGCATATTCTTGGTATGGAAGTATATTTCTTTGGTGATAAAAAACAAAGCAATTTGAAACTGTTATGACCACACCTTACATGCTTTGATTTGGAATTAAACGCTATTCTCAGACATAAATGCTGATAAATTACAAGGTCACCCTTGGTGCCGGCACATAGAAGATATTCAATAATATTAGTTGTTATTGTAGGGCTCTTGTTTTTGCTATTGTTATTATTATTATGGCATGTCCTCCATCACAGTCTTGACCACAGCATTGGAACATACTAATTCTGTGAACAAACTGATGGCACACAGTACACTGGGCAATTTCTCTCTGCAACAGGCTCAGCCTTGCATGGGATTTTCCCCACCTGTGCTGGGGGTACACTCAGCCTGTGTCCATTCTAGGCACCCCATGACGCTCCCATCTCAGTGTTCTGAAGAGATTAGGAGGAGGGAGCTCTGACTACAATAAGGAGGGTTGGGGTCCATGGACCCAGCAGCATAAATAATTTTACAGCCAACCAGGAAGGTTCTTCAGCCTCTTTTCAGAGCTCTGCTATAATTTTCCTTTTCAACAGAGAGGGATTACCAGTTCCCCCCCTCCTTGGCAGGAGCGAGAACACCAGAAGCTGGCAGGCTTCCAGAGCAGTGAGCAAGGCCTCCAGTTTCATTTCCCACAAATAGAACTAATACTCAGGAATCTGAAAATTCCTCCAAAGTACTCCCGACAGGGATCACGCCTCATCCCTTGAACTCTGAGAAGCTGCTGGGCTGCAGGAGGCTTTTCAACTAGCTTATAAAGGGCTAGGAATTCAGAATGAATCACATTCTCCTCTGCAGAATAGAACAACAGATCTTTCTCACCCACAGGTATGTTCTGACTTACAGCTGCTTACTTGAAAAACTGAGATCAACTGATTGAAAACAACAACTAAGTAGATACAGGCAGTGCGTGAAGAAGAGAAAATTTCTTGGATGCCATCAGGAAGTGTGTTCCAACCACGTCCCTTCCCTGGGGTTTATTGGTTACTGATTAAAATGATAAACTATAAGCCAATAAGTCATCTTGCCCCAACTCTCTGACGTTTGTTTTAAAATTTTTTAATTTGAGGTTTCTTTCCCCCTCCCTGCCATTCCACAAGGCCGTGAGGTAGCAACTCCATTCATCCGCCCTTCTGTACTTTATTTGAGAAACGTGACCCATACCCTGACTTTGCTGATGGGGTGTCGGAAGCACTTGTTGTCACCAGTCTCGCTGAGTGTGATAGCATAGAACTGTCCTTTGTTGAGGTAGGTCATGGGGCCCTCCCCCTGCTTCTGACGGAGAGATTTGGTGGCCTCCAGGGTGTACTGAAATGTACCACTGTGAATAGAGAACAAACAGTGATCAGATTCCCTCCCATGAATGTTTCTGGTTTTTTGACCAATTTCACAACAATAACATTTTGTATGAATATTAACCAATGTTTACCCTGTTTTAGAAACAAAACACAGCATATGGCAAAAAGAGATGATATCAGACCAAAGGTCGTTGCTAGTACAATGCATGTAACGTTTCTAATAGTGGCCCATAAACCATGGAAGAGGAGAAGTTCATGACATGCCTGGATAATCGTGGAATTCTGTGCCTGGAGAACCTCTGGTAGCTCTCAGCTGGCCATCAGGTAGTGCCTGAAGCTTAAGGATTGATGGAATTTGCCACTGTTATCGTAACAGCAAAATGAATGAATGAATGCTATTGTTCAATTCTTGTATCCACCTAACCTTCTTTGTGTCTGACCAAGATCCCACAAATAGCCATGTCCCACACTAAAACATTTCAAAACATGAAAATCCAAGACTCACACATTTACTACTGAGAATCTAGTTCCCTAAATAACACGGAATGTTTTTGTCTTTTGTTTCTTGTTTTTAAGTCTACGTAAAAACTCTTGGCAGGGTTGCTCTAAATCAGAGGTTTGCAAATGATGCTCCATGGACCAAATCCGGCTCACTGCCTATTTTTATAAATAAAGTTTTATTGGAACAAGCTACACTCATTTGTTTGTGAATTGTCTATGACTTCTTTTGTACTACAGTAGTATGTTAAATAGTTGTGATAGAGACAGTAGCCTGCCAAATCTAAAATTTTTACTACCTAGCTCATATTAAAAATATGATATAATTTACAAAACAAAACACTGACTTTTCCCAATTTTGAAGAATACATCAATTGTTTAAAATGAGCACAACAGGTGTGAATCACAATCATTCTTTGTTAACATGTTCATTCAGAAATATTTTATTTCTACTGCCCTGCAGGATGGCACACAGTGACAATCCAATGATGAACACATTGTGTATTTTCTGGATCATCAGAACCTTTCCACTGGGTTTACTTTTTTTGGCTCTTTCATTTCATAGTCTTTGAAAAGCTGGGTGCAAGGATGGTTCAAACACTGTCTTTTAAAATGGTCTCTTTACAGGATTATGAGAAGCTTTTGCTTTCTATGTTAAATATTTTTGCAATGCTTTATTTATTTTTTAGTGTTTATAATGAGAAAAATTTGAAGGGCAAAATAATATTCTTTTGTATGATACAAATCTTAAGTTAATAATTTAAGGAATTTCCCGAATATGTCTTAGAACAAGGTAAGAGATGCATAATTTAAGACAGAACTGATTCCATTGTCATTTGGCCTAGAAATACAATTTCTATATAGTACCACCAAATCATAACATTTTAGACCTGGACAAGATATTAGAAATCACCTTGCATCTTGTCTAGGGCACAGACTGCTTTAAAAACATGGATAAAACCTGGATATGGTGGCTTACACCTATAATCCCACCACTTTGGGAGGTCGAAGCAGGAGGATAGCTTAAGCCTAAGAGTTCGAGACCAGCCTGGGCAACACAGTGAGACCTCATCTCTACAGAAAATTTTTTAAACAATTAGCTGTGTGTGGTGGTATGCTCCTATAGTCCCAGCTACTCCGAAGGCTGAGGCAGAAGGATCACCTGAGCCCAGAAGATTGAGGCTGTGGTGAGCTGTGATTGTGTCACTGCACTCCAGCTTGGGCAAAAGAGTGAGACCCCAACTCAAAAAAAAAAAAAAAAAAGAAATAAACAAGAAGAAAGCTGTGAACTTTTTTCCCAGAAAAAGGCACATATGAACATAAATGATTTTCAATAGAATTTCAGGGAATCGTGTTCCCCAGCCAATCCATAACACAGGCTAGGAAGCCAGGATCCAGCCCACCTTCCTCATTCACAGCTGGAGAAGCTTAGAGACTGGCTCACTCCCTGGACAACAGCAGCAGCATAAAGAGAAACCAAGGCAAGTCACTGCTCCTTCCACTGGCCTGACAGCTGGGACACTGTGCTCTGGGTTTACTGCATGCAAATTCCATCCGTATTTCCACATTTTAGAAGGCAATTTGGAATTCCATTTGCCCTGTCTCTCTTTATCTCTCCCTGTCCCCGCAACATACACGAAATTCTAACCAAGATGATCCGGGGAGGCTGACAGAAGAGCCTGGGGTTGAGCAAGACCCAAGACACATCTGGAAGACTGTAAGTGGGAACAGAGAGAATGGAGGAGGGTCATAAACGTGAACACAAAGGGGCAAAAAACAGGATGCGAGACAGAGTCTAAAGTAAAGAGGGACCAGGACAAAGAAGGCCCTGACTGGCTTCACAAGGGATGTGTACTTAATTCTGTCTGAAATGGCAGAATCATTGGTAAGTTTCATAAATGGGAGAGATCAATTCATTTGTTGCCATGCTGCCTTTGGGCATGATCACGACCAAGACCTTTAAACATGACCCCTCTACCTAGAATGTTTTTAATCCTCCTTCTTTCCTTAGAAAACACCCACTGCTAAGTCTTCAAAATCTGGCTTAAATGTCACTTTCTGTGAAGATTTTCCCCCTACCCCTCACCCCCCGCCCCCAACACTCTCACACACACCCAGGCCCATAGGTCTACTCAGATTTCTGCTTATGTACCTCCATGGCAAGATTCATCACTTGGCAAATGTATTGCAATTTGTCATCATATTTGTCTCCTCCAAAAGTCTAATGGCCTTTCATAAGAAGATATACACACACACACATATATATATACACACACATATTTAAGTTGGAGTTTCACTCTGTCACCCAGGATGGAGTGCAGTGGCACACTCATGACCATGGCAGCCTTGACCTGCTGGGCTCAGGTGATCCTTCTGCCTCAGCCTTCCAAGTAGCTGGAACTACAAGTGCATACTACAATGCCTGGCTAATTTCTTGGCTTATTGTAGAGACAAGGTTTTGCCAGGTTGCCCAGGTTGGCTTCAAACCCATGGGCTCAGGTAATCCTCTTGCCTTGGCCTTCCAAAGTGCTGAGATTACAGGTGTGAACCACCGTGCCCAGCCAAAAGTTATATCTTATCCCCAATCCTACTTGCATTGCTGGCATAAGGAAAGCACCTGAGTGTATGACAGCTGGTAGCCAGCTTTGTGCAAAGGGGAAGAGGAGAAAGGTGTTGGCAGGGAGGTCAGTCTTATTGCAATAGCTTATAAGATAGTTGACCAGTGTAAATTGGAAGGGAGGTGACAGGAAGAACAGATAAGTCAGCACTTGATGAGTGCTGGGAACATACAACAGGAAGGAAGGCAGACCCTGACACCTCGAGCTGGGATGGCTCAGAGAAAGGGTACATCATCAGCCACAATAGGAAATAAAAGCAGAAGACCAGATGCAAAACAGTGGAGGAGAAGAGAAAGAAGAGGAAAAGAAAGATACAGAGTTTCTGTTGCACCTGCTGGTTGGAGGCACATAAATATGGAGTTCAGGGAAACACCTAAGAAGGAATATCTAGTCTCCAGAAGGAAGAAAAAGGGTAGAGGCCCCCCAAAATTGATCAAGAATGGAAATAATGATGTAAAAGTCATCTGTATGGAGAAAATAATTGAAGGCAAATAAATCAAATTGTTCCATAAAAGTTTATTAAAGCCGGGCTCGGTGGCTCAGCCTGTAATCCCGCGCCTTTGGGAGGCTGAGGTGAGTGGATTGCCTGAGCCCCCGGGTTCGAGACCCGCCTGGGCAAGCAAGACCTCATCTCTACAATAAATCAAAAAATCAGCCGGGCGTGGTAGCGCGCGCCTATAGTTCCAGCTACTCGGAAGGCTGAGGCGGAAGGATCGCCGGAGCCCAGCAGGTCGAGGCTGCGGTGGCCGGGAGCGGCCACTGCACTCCAGCCTGGGCGACAGAGTGAGACTCCAACTCATAAAAAAAAAAAAAAAAGATTGACTGCCCTAAACAGAATTCATTGCTGCTTGAGGTTTGTTTTTTTCCCCTAATGTCATTCCGGAGCCCAGACTAAAGGGATAGTAGCTTCCTTGAGAAAAGATGGCAATGTAAGAGATCAAGGTTAATCATGCAGTCACATTTCAAGTCTCCTAACCTCTTTCTGGCCAAAGCAAGACATACAGCTGAGCCCAAAATCAGGGACAGGGAATTACATTCTTCCTACCATAAATCCCAAGCATGTCACATGCCTAGCCCAGCATGTAAATATTTTTTGAACATCTATACAATTACTGTAGTTGATAATAATGTAATATATTACTTTACTCAGGAATATTTATATTTTTGTGAGATTGTTATAACACATGGAAATAAATAAATGGAACCTACAGCAAACAATGACTATAGAGTAAGAAATAGTTTCTTCTTATTTATAATAATTTACCTACCACACCTCCCAATCTATTTATTTTGTATATTTGGAAATTAGTGCTATATTGGATTTCTACCAGAAGGTCACACTTGTATTTTCCTTTTAAAACATTATTATAGAACCACTGAGATTGAAAACCATTTCATTGACTGATCCTAATGTAAGACTTGCTAGTTTTTCAGAAGTGACTTATATATGCACAGACCAACAAAAACAGAGTACTAGACCAACAGAATCAATTTAATTGTCCTTATGAATCAAATAGAGAACTGTGTCTAATATTCTTGTGTAACTTCAAGCCAATCACTCAGACTCATTTTACAGAAGAGGAAATGAAAACTGAAGAGTCCTACACAAAGATAATAACAACTAGGAGCTGGGACACTCTCCTACTCTCCATGGTTGAGAATACTAAAATACATTGTAGCCTAATTCCTGATAAAATCAATCCAATCAAATTGCTTTATATTGCTGTCATGACGGCTCAAGGAGAAAGGTATTCTGCATGCCAAAATCCAAGCGTGAAAGCAGCTTTCTGGGGCTCCTTTCACAGGTGCGCCAGAGCTTCAGAATCACAGGGAGCGCTGAAAGGTTGTCTGGAGACTACACAATTACCCCTCCCATACTGTGCCTGCCTTTATAAAAGCACAAATAGGGCCTAAAGTGAACAAAATTGCCAAAGATCGTATCTGAGTTTTCATTCACAGGCCTTTGAGGGCCTGTTTAACTCAGGTATGAAAATTAACTTGCTTTTACAAGGTACCAAGCTAGAATCATTTTATGTTTGATCTCAGCAAAGATGCAGTTAATTTTCATTATTCCTCAACCATGAGAATGAGAAGAGAAATCGGCATCATGCTGTTTAAATTCTAATTATACTTAAGGAAATAACGTGCCAGCTTAAAAATCTCCCTGTCTTCATGCTCCTTCACACCCTCTTCCTCCACCAGCCTTGTTCCAGAGATGTTTTAAAAATAAAAAGCAAAAGTTCTTTTATACTGAGAAGTTAAAGGCAAAACCAAAAAGGACATCTTTGGAATATATGAGGTCTTAATAACTGTTTTCTGTGAGGACTAATTGGTAGTTTCTGTTTTGGTCCACTGCTATATTTTGTTCTCTTTATTTTTCCAGATCAGAAAATATGCACTTGGGTTGTTATGTTAACCTGGAAACTATACCTAATGGTTAAGACAATTTTGTGAGTATAATAAATTAATGAATGAGTATGTATGTGCGTGTGTGTGTGTGAGCACGCGCACATGTGCGTTTGGTACAGGTATCTAGTACAGTTGGTGATTCCAGCAAGAGATGAAACTGAAGAAATTATCTATCACCAAATTAAGAAAAGGCCAGTGAGTCATCTTAGGGAGTATGAATTTTCTCCCCAGGATACAATGAAGCCACTGTTTAAGAAGTCTGGGAAATTCCTCAAAGTAAAATGAAAAGGATATATAATAGGAAGACACTGTGAATTGAACTAAGATGTTTGTTTGGACCTTAAATAGGTGTATGAATTTAAAAGAATTCCGAGAGAGACAGAGACTCCTTAAAGGAGAAGACAGCTAAAAATAACAGCACACAATTTTGAGGTCCCACCCCCACTCTGTTGAGGCAGTTAGACCTTGAACCCACAGTGTCTCAGATCATCAGTTCTTCCTTTTGGGAGGCAAGTGCCACACAACTTCTCACCCATATTGGGAGTGTTAAATGAAACAGTATACTAACATACAAAACAACGTTTGAAATCTGTCACGAACTGATCCATCAGTAAATCCTATCAGCTCTATCTTCAAACTGTATCCAGAATCTGACCACTTTTCACCACCTCTAGAGCATTTATGCTGGTTTAAGTGACTTTCAACTCTGCCTGGATTCTTGCAACTACTCCTAAGAGGCTCCCTGATTCCACTTTGTCCCTACCTCCAACTCCCTTCAGTTTATTCTCTTACAGAGTAGCTGGAGTGACACTTCTAAAACATCAGTCAGGTCATATCACTTCTCCACTCAAAAACTCTCCATTGGCTTTCCACTTTAACACAGAATGAAAACCAAAAATCTTTAAATTGATCTAAGGATCCTGCATGTTCTGTTCAGCTCCCAACCTCCAGTTCTCTGACTTCATCATCTTTGTGGATCTTCTTGATGTTCATCAAACAATCCAAGTGTGTTCTGGCCCCTGAGCCATTGCACTTGCTCTTCCCTCTGCTTGAAATTCTCTTCTCACAGACATCTTCATTGCTTTCCCCCCCATTCCTCCTCATTGGACATCTTGCTATGATTTGCCATATTGAACCTTGATCCCCAACGTGGCAGCATTGAATGGTAGAGTCTTTAAAAAGTGATTGACTCATAAGGGCTTTGTCCTCATGAATGGATTAATTCATTTACGGATTAATGGATTGGAGAATTAATGGATTAATGAGTTATCATGAAAGTAGAATTTGTGACTTTATGAGAAAAGATAGAAAGACTTGAGCTAGCATGTTAAGATGCCTTTGTCATGTAATACCCACAGCCACCTTGGGACTCTACAAAAGCACGAAGGTTCTCAGCAGATGAGGAAACTTGACTATGGACTTCTGAGCCTACATAACTGTAAGAAATAAATTCCTTTTTTTATACATTACATCACTTCAGGTATTTTATTATAAGCAACAGAAAAATGGGGCAAGATATAAAATTGGTACCAAAAGTGGAGTGTTGCTGATGATACATACCTGAAAATGTAAAAGCGGTCTGGAACTGAGCAATGGGAAGAGATTGGAAGAATTTAAAGGATCAGACTACAAAAGACCTAGATTATGGTGAGAGCTTAGAAGACAAGAGAAGAAAACTAGGAAAAATTGGAAACTTCTTAGAGATTTGCTACATGATCATGACTGGAATGCTGATAGAAATATGACCAAAAAAACATTCTGAGGAGGTTTTAGAGAAAACTGAGTAACAAGGTATTGAAACCTGGTGTAAAGGTCATTCTTGTTAAAAATTGACAAAAATCTTGGCTAAACTGTGGTCATGCCCAAGGGCTTTGTGGAAGGCCAAACATGAGAGTTAAGTTATCTGGCAAAAATAGAAATTCTAAGCAAAATATAGAAGTAGTTGCATGGTTACTTTTGGTCACTTATGCTGAGATTTGAGAGCAAATAAATACATTACAGACAGAATTTATCATTAAAAAGGAATCTGAATAGGAAGATTTTGAAAACTCTCAGCCAAGCTATGTAAATAGTAAAAAAGTATGTTCAGTAGAGAAAACCAAGAGTAGCCCAGTGATCATTTGCTAAAGAGATTAGCATGGACAGAAGGGAACCTGGTGCTATTCCTCAAGACATGGAAGAAAGATTCCATAGGCATTTTAGAAACCTATTAGGCTGTCCCTCTCATCATAGACCCAGAGGCTTAGGAGAGTAGAATGATTTCAAGAAAGGGGGTCTGGGGTGTTTTCAGTGAGCTCGTTGCTAGAGTGGTCTTGAGACTTTACTCACTGAACTCCAGCACAGCACTCTGTAGCCATCCAAGCCATGCCTCCGGATGCCCCAGGTGCAGCTCCAAAAGATACAAGTCATAAACATTGGCAGTGTCCACGTGATGCAAATTCTGTCAGCTTGCAGAAAGCAAGGGTTTTGGAGGCTTGGAAGCCTCTATCTAGATTTCAAAGAATATTGTGGAAAACATGGAAACCCAGGCAGAGATCTGTTGCAGAGGTGAAGCCACTGCAGAGTTCTCCTACTAGAGCAATGCCAAACACTAATACAAGATTGGAACTGCCATAAAGAATCCCCAACAAGACAATACCTAGTGGAGTCATGGGATCAGGACCCCACTGGGACCCCAGAACTGTGCAGTGATGAGCAGGATGCAACATCTTGCCTGTGAAAGCTTCAGGCATTGAATTCTGACTCATAGGACCAACCCCATAGGCTGCACCCAGCAAAGCCATAGGAGTGGGCTTTCTGAGGCCCTGAAACCCCAACCTCCACCCCAATATGTGCAGCAGGTAGCACATAAAGTCAAAGACATTATTCTCCAGCTTTAGGATGTAGTGTCTTCCCTGCTGGGTTTTAGACTAGCTTGGGGCCTGTTATCCCTGTCTTTTGGCCTATTTCTCCTTTTTGAATGGGAATGTCTACTCGATGCCTATACACCACTAATATATCTTGAAAGTAGAAAAACAGTTTTGATTTCAGAGGCTCACAGACGAGACTCTGGATTTTGGATTTTTGAGTTGGTGCTTGAACGAGTTAAAACTTTGTGGCTGTGAGGATGGAATGAATGTATTTGTATGTGAGAAAAACATGAGTTTTGGGGACCATGAAGAGAATGCTATGATTTGAATGTCTCCTCCAAAACTTGTATTGAAACTTAATCCCCAAGGTGGCAGTATTGAGGGGTGGGGCCTTTAAGAGGTGGTTGGATCATAAGGACTCTGCCATCATGAATAGATTAATTCATTTATGAGTTAATAAATTAAAGCACTAATAAGACTAATAGGTTGTCATGAGAGTGAAACTGGTGGCTCTATAAAAAGAGGAAGAGAGACCTGAGCTATCATGTTTGCACACTCAGCCCCCCTTATCATATAATTCCCTGTGCTACTTTGAAACTTTATAAAGAGTCTCTACCAGCAAGAAGGCTCACACCAAGTGTAGCTCCTCAACCTTGAACTTCCTAGGCTTCATAACTATAAGAAATATATTCGTTTTCTTTATATAATTTTCTGGTTCAAGTATTCTGTTTTAAGCAACAGAATATGGATTAAGACATACCTTAACAATGAGGCTTCATTAAATCACTCTGTGTAACATCCAGGAATTTTTAATACATGATTAGCAAATACAATTCTCAAGTGTCTATCAAAATACTGACTTTAAGGTGCTTTTCCTTTATTCTGTCTTTTCAGGTCTTCATACTGGAAAAGTAACTTCACGTTCAAATTCTTTTCTACTTCTCTCCTTTTGATACTACTCTTTAGTGCTCCTTTACATTACATCAGTACAGTGCTTTGGTCTCAGAATTTCCTTATGCAAAGGACTATGGTTTCTGCAGTACACCCCACCTGATAGCCTCAGCTTTATCCTAGCCTCATCCCAGCTGATTGTATTGAGATATCCAGTTGTTTGCAAGTAAATCTGATCTTCTTATGATACTGATGAAGGTCAGTCAGGCAGGAAATCCACAGTCTTATAAAAAAAAAAAATGTTGATGAAAATATATTCCACATTCCCCATGCCCTCCATCTGACTTCATTTTTCTCTATTACAATTGCTACTTGCATATTTACTGCTTTATTTATTGCTCATCTCCCTCCCCTTAGATGTGAGCCAGGAAAAAACTTTGTTTTATTCACTGCAGCACCTCGGTTGCATGGAACAGCAGGCATAATACTAAATGAATCAATATAATCTATTAATGGAAAATTTCAGACAGCCATTACAATAGTAATCAGATTTTGTAAGCCTTTATACATACATATTCTACTCTTAAAAACTATCTGCCTCCTCTGCCGTTTCATCTTTTCTTTGCAATTTCTCTGGCAATCAACTTTGAAGGGGAAATTAAAGCAAACACACAAACACAAACACAAACAATCAATCCCAAAGTCACAGAACAAGATCATTACTTTGATCTACCAGTCATAGAACTATGAAAATATAAGTACTATGCTAAGCATTTTACAGGGATGCTTTCACAGTCTGTCTAATAAAAAGAGTGAATAGTTTTCCCAAGGACTCCACAGAGACCACATTTGAATGATGTACTCTGACCCTAAAAGCCAGGCTTTTATCTGCCATACCATTTACCTTAGTCTTCCTTGCTCTTGCAATCTCTTCTTGAATAAATAGCAATAGCCTACTGCATTTGTTTTTATGTTGATGTAATACATGTCACTAGGATGACTCACAGAGAGCTATAGAATCATTATCATATACACGACTTCCCCACATACGTGACTTGCTCTGCTAGATTTGAGTGAAACCAAAGGGTTTAATGGAATATACAACATTTAGCTAAGAAATAGATAATCATTAATCTTGAAATTCAGTGAAAACTGCTCAAAATATGGTTTAACTAATTTATTCTTGTGCTAGGAGTTTTTTTCAGTTGTCTTGTATAATGGGGGAAAGATGAAAACTTTCTGTAAACTGAAGAGAATGCTGAGAAGGCAGCTGTGTTAGGAATGTAAGAGAGCTCTTCTGCCAGAAACGTGAGATAACTTGGATGGGAGAATGGGAGAAGAATGGAGACTGAGACAAGAGAGGCAAGTGAGGAAGAAGAAAGAGTTTAAAGACATTTTGAACTGACGCAACCAAAAAAACTTTTTTTTTAAAATTTTTTTTTATTATGGTATTATGAGGTGCAGTTAGGGGTTAGGCATACAAAATTGCTTCGTTCAGGCACCCTTGATGATAAGAAGTGTCTCCCCATCCCCAGAAAGATATTTATCACCATTAATCCCATCGGCCCCCCCCCATAGTTTCCCACCACTGTCAGTCATTTTCTTGTGGTAGTATGTTGGATGATCAAGGTCTACTATATGAGTGAGAACATGTGATATTTAGTTTTTTGTTTCTGTGAGAGGTCACTCAGTATTATGGACTCTAGTTCCATCCAGGTTGCTGCGAAATTCATGATTTCATTCTTTCTTATGGCTGCGTAGTATTCCATTGTGTATATGTACCACATTTTTTTAATCCAGTC